>JAYJME010003383.1:0-12168 GCA_036873775.1 Costaria costata | reverse complement strand
TCTCATTTTGGCCCCTCATGCGCCGCTGTCACGTTGGGCCCAAGAACGTGCCGGAAAAAAGTACAAAAAGAGTGTGCGTGCTCGGCATGGGCTTCAGGCATCTCGCCAGCGCGTCGGAATTGCATTTGGGAAGGTCTGGGCACGCGGGAGCGCCTGGCGACGGCGCGTTTTGCCTATACCCCCAAATGACCGAAAAAAGGGGTTATACCCCCCTTTGACCATTCACCTTTCCTAATCCTGGAACCTGGGCCTTTACAGGCACTTCAGGGGGATGTTTCAACAGTAGCCCACCCCGATGAGCCGTGTAAGCAGAAATATTGGAGATTCGGGGAACGACCAAATTCCAGGGCGATACCGTATGGTTTGTCTACGGAAGTTTGCGGTTATTCGCATGCACTCTTCATTTGGCGCTTTATCTGGCTATACCGGTTGGCGCCTTCGCCCAGTGCTGCTACCTTTCATAATTGCGTTGTGCGGGAACCGAATCCCACTGCGCTCATTAAAACATGTTAGATGAGGGGCAACTTCGGAGAAGAGGCCTTGTCGCGGCTGGAGCCGTTTCTGCTGTCCGTTACCGGAGACCAAGGCAGGATATTTGCGGGGTGAGAATGTTGCCATGGCTGAATCTGCGCTCATTCACCGAACTTGTGTTCACTGTGCCGGGTGGGTCTTGACGTGGCCACCTGTGTGACTAGATCAAGAGTGCCGCAATGGGTGGATTGGTTAAGCGGGAATCGAAGTTTGAACGAAATAACTCCAGGTTTGCGACAGTACTTAATAGTTTGTTCGGTCTCAGCTGGCAGTGACGTCAGGCAAGCCAAGTGTTGTAAACAGAATCGTGTGGATTAGCCGTGCAGTTACGTATATCCATGCCGTGAGAAAGAAGTCCTATTTTTCGAGTGCATATGGCAGCAGGAGATAAAGGACTGCATTACGTAGCTTCTTGGAATCTAGAGTTCGATGCAAACATCTTGTGGCGATTTTCGACAGCTCTACAGTCATTCATGGTAGAAGTTGTCGGTTCAGATCTTATTGATTATTGGCTGGATAAACGCTTGGTGTGTTTTTTTGCTTTATGATGGTTGTCTCTGGCGTATCGTGACCATCGAGGACGCTCCACGTCTTCCCAGGTACCCCGACGACTACCTGAACTTAATCGCTTCCAAGCTCAAGGACAAGACGGCATGGGGAGACGTGCGCAACGCTCGCTTCGCCAAGCTGCTACAGTTTTCCTTGGGTCGATACTTCAAGGGGGGGCTAAACATGTGTAGGGCAGTAGTCGCAGGCCTGACCAAGGTGCTGTACAAGGTCAGTGCGCGACATGACTTCGTCCAACGGTTGTTGTTGTCTGGAATTGTCCGCAGAGAGATAGTGGCATGCTCTAAAGTGATCTCTAGGGCTACCGAACGCTAAGGCCGCGTCGGTCATGATAAATGTCTGCATAGAGTAGAATACGCCAAGAAACGCCTTCCTGTAGTGATGAGCCAAATGCGTCTGCGATGGGCGGACCTCCTCCGTTTCCTCCGTTTCAAAGGAAGAATGGACAGTTTGTTGGACGTGGCGTGCTGCCATCTCAATACTAATACTGTCAAGGACCATGCCGCTGTCTTCTTCAGTGTTTCCCGTTGTGGTTAGTGTACGAGATACTCGTGCCCTCCAACTGTTCCTCGGCAAAAACACCTTTTGTATTACTAGGGCAGGACCCTTGATGGCTAGGCTATAAATAACTTTCGGGGAGATGGTTGTTGTTTTATCGTCTTTGCATGGAAAATAAGGCGCAATTCTTGCGCGGGCTCTGAAGCTGCTGTTATCCATCTGCTACCTCGCACCCTCGCGCTGTGTGCTCCTTTTGGGTGAGTTCTGATCCTACAGTCGCCCGTGGTTCTCGTCGTGCTTGCGTGCTCTTTTGTGGTCTCTGCGCAGGCGATGGTGTCACTTCTCTTTAGCTTTATGGTCATATGGGACTTGCCCAACCTTACCCGGGGCATGGAGGCTCTCAAGACCAGCCGCCTTGGCTTCGCGTACAACACGATATCTCCTCAGGTGCAATGTTCGTGATTGCTGATGGCTGATCCTTGTCGCTCTTTTCTTGCCTCCAGTGCTCCAAGCAGAGCCAAAGTAGAGGGTACTGTACACGATGTGCGTGGTTGAGCACTGACGTTGTTCATGCAGTACTCAGAGAATATCGTAGGTCCTGCGACAGTGTGCTGGTATCCTTTGCTTTCTGTGGCTGGAATCGGCTGCCATATTCGATCTCCGTGAGCGCGGCAACGGACGACTCCAGTCGGAAATGAAGCATGCTGATGGAGCGCGCAGATGAGAAAAAAAACATTTCTTAATTGGTCACCATACTGTGCTTGACACGCTTGTCGGTGCTTGATGATGATGTTGATGATGTTTCTCACATTTCCTCATGCCTCGTGTCCCTGAAACCTAGCCCGTGGTTAGCCCGTGGTCACAAAGTTATGGTGTAGTGACAGTAGTGACATCATTGTCAAGAACACCATAGCTCGTCTTCGCGCTGCGCTTGTTTGGACGCCTCCTTCGCAGGAATTGTTTCGCAAGGCCTTTTCTGCTGCAGTGCTATCTAATATGATCACGCTACAATCACGTTCTGCATCAAACCCTCTCGTCGCCATGGTGTTCTTAATTCTCTGCCGTGGATCTATCCTGAAGTGACAGCGATGGCTGCCGACATTGCGTGTGTGTTGTGTGTATTGGCTGTGGTACAGGTGAGTACGTTCGCGAAGCTTGTTGGTCAGAGCTTCGAGGTGCAGTTCACGATAGCATCCATCAACACCCTTCTCACGACTGCAGGTGCGATGCGGCCACCACACGATGCCTTCTGACATTGACGGGTGCTTTATTTCTGCGGTGACACAAAGTCTCGACAGGCGTCTTAGAATATTTGGTGGAGTGCGGTGTGGATTACGCCAGAAACTAGTCGCGTGCACTGGCGGTGCTTCAGGGTGACGTTGCGATTCAGTCGGGTCGCGTGCCCGCCGGCAGTTTTGACTAGCAAAAGCACCACGCTGTACAAATAAAAGCTCTACGAGTACAGATAGCTACGAGTGCAGATAGCGTAGTTTGTAGCAGTGTCTTTACGCGAGGCACGCTGTCGTGTGTGCTGCCGTGTATGGCAGATTCATCGATAGTGAAATGTTATAAACGCAATATAGACGTAGGGCCCCAAATGTTTTGCGTGGGGCGTAAGGCATGACATAATGGTTGTTGGGTAGCCCATTCCTTGTTTTCCAGAAGGGTCGTTCGGACTGCTCTTATGCTGCATAGCTCCTGAAACCTTGAAGTGGTGTTTTGCCGTCTAAATACGGTATGGGACTTATTCGAGAGTGCTGAAACAGCGCTGCCGTACGAGTAGAACTCTCCAGTGGAGGACTGCCGTTCCCGGTTGGTGGCTTACTTTCCTTTCGAGTGTGTTGACCGTTTGGTTAAGTACGGGAAACCTGTTGCCTCAAGCTCCTGTGGTCGGTGGTCGGAGGAAGAGAGCTGAGATCCCCGGCAACATTTGGCACAAAGTCTGGAGACAAAACAGAGGACATTTGAGTACAAAGACAAAGAAAATGTGATAACAAATGAGGAACCAATCGAGCGTGGCTCGCCCGACTGGTACTATGGAGGGGAAGCAGCGGGCACTGTTATTCTGCGGGGCCACACAACCACGGCGTCCATTGCCTCTGCAAGTCGCCGAGCAGCGACGAAAAACGGAACTTTTGTCACAAAAATCTAGGCAGTTCTGTCATCTTGCCGTAACTAAGCTAAATGTACATCTCTCGAGCAGATTCCCTCGTGCATCCACTCTGCCACGTGTCTTGTGTTGTGGTGCACTGGGCGCTTAAGCGTTTGCTCAATGTGGTGAGTTTGTCTTGTGTCAGAGGTTGTCCTGAACCAGATGCGACGATAACCCTATTTCGTGCTCCGGCGATGCTCCTTCCCCTGCGTGGCAGGTCTCATCGGGCTTGGTGTCAGCGGCCCGCTCGTCCTGTCCTTCATCGTTTTCTTGTGCAGCTTCGTGCCCGTCGTTGGCGTCTTTATTTCGACACTGCCCATGGCGGTCGCTGCTCTGGGCGACTACGGGATGAGCAAGGTGCATAGGTCTACCCTGGTAGAATCTATCAAATTCGTATATGCAACTACTGTACGCATGTCGTTTGGGCTGCTCAACGGCTGCAGTCGGCATGGACACCGTCGTCGGGAAATCACCGCAGTATGGTGCAAGTGGTCAGCTTGTTTTAGCGGTGTCCACCCTTGATCGATATGGTCCACGTTTTGTATTGCAGCTATTAATGCCTGGTAGAAATTAGCCAAAGAAGGCCGGCATTCGAAGACGTTTGCTTTACTCGGAGGTTGCGGTCAGCCGACGTCTGCAGCATCCCCGACATTAGCATTCTTCGGCACGGACGTTGTCCTTTTGGCAGCAGTCCATCACTTCAGCGGCCCTTGCTTCGCACAAACATAACAATGATAAATAGAGCGTGCACAATTGGGTTAGCGCTCGCGGCATTTTGTTTTTTTCCTACTACAGAGTTGCACTACTGATCCCACGATGTATTTGATTCGCTCCGTTTCCTTGAGATCCGTCCATATTACCGCGGCTCAGTGTCAAATGCTATTGCTGATGCTACTGTTATATACTGTCCTACAGCAGGGTCGGCTATTTAACATAATTGCCGATTATTATAACTCCCCACAACAGCTACTATTAATTGGCTCCTGGCAGCGTCACACTGATGTACCTGGTACGTCTTCTCCGGCCTCCTTCTCCAAATTTTCAAAATAACTGACCTCTATCCCGGCGCTTTGATGTTCCCACTGCGTGTACACCTCTTGTCCCCACACAGGTTCTTCAGATCCTCCTTATGGTGTTCGGGGTGCACGCTGTTGAAGCCTACTTCCTCAACCCACAGGTATCACTGCTGTCACGGGTCAAATGTACCGTATATAGAAAAAGGGCCAGAAGATTGGCTGCGACCTATTATATCACGCCACGTGTTAGTTAGTCATTTAGCCTATTAATAGCACTCGTTGTCTTTTGCGAGAGCTTCAAGAGTCGTTTGCCCACCCAACTGCAAGTGCGGGAAGACATCCCGCGACCTATTGTATTACGTCATGTATGCTTTACATAGCTGCAAGTTGTTGTCTTCTGCAAGAGCTGCGAGGGAGAATAGTGTATGCAACAGGACGAACAGGACGCCCCTCGCCTGTTTCATGCCATTGCACGTATCTCTGGCTTCTTGGAGACTACTCGCCTTTCCTTTCTTGCGACCACCGAATTATCCCACAATGGGCCCGTGTGAGGTTGTTACCTTATGATAGAGCTACTACTGTAGTATCTTAATTCCAACGTTGCCATGTACCGATACATTGTATAATGTGCTATATGTAGTGACTGCCCTCCCTGGCACTTGAAACGGCTCGTATATGGGGTCGAAACATGTTTTTTGAAGTGATATCGTGCTTCTGACAACAGGGCATGACGTTCAAAGTAAAATGCTGGTGCGAGAGTGCTCTTCTTTTCGGCTATTGCTCAACCGGCTCAATATTAGAGCCCTGGACCGAGATGCCCGTATACGGTACAGAAAAGCGTCTTGAATTGCACCTACCATGGCGACATTTACGAGCCGTGAGACATACGCCACATAACTTCACTCGCCATGGAGATGTTGACAAGCGTTACGGTGTATGATACATCTATTAATAGTACGGGTTTTCGACCTTACTTAACCCTTTTAAAACCGCAAAATAATATTCCACACTATGTCGAAGTAGTTTTGTCCCCAAAACCGTTTCCGGCTCTAAAGGGGTTTACTCTCTCCGTGGAGAGGTTGATAAGTATTTCGGTGTATACCTATCTATGGTACGGGTTGTCAACAAAATCTCGGTGATTGTTTCTTGGTCTAGCACGCAATATCTCACGGTCCGTAAATGTCGCCACATGGCAGGTCTTCTGTAAACGTATGGTATATGGACATCACAGCTCAGGGCTCCAAGATTAAACCACTTTATTTTTGTCTCTACATCGTGTCGCCTAGTACAGCTTCAGGGGTTTGGTAATTGTGCTGTAATGATAAGTTGTCCCTCGTTTTCTATTGACGGCAGTCACATTGTTCGTGAATGCCCGTTGCCTGTTTCCCGGCTTTTTCGCGCCATCAGATCTACGCGTCGAAGCTGAAGCTGCATCCCGTGGTCGTGATCGGCGTCCTGTACATGGCGGAGCACCTGGTGGGGGTGCAGGGCCTCATCATGGCCGTACCGTGCGCTGTCTTCGTCATCAACAACATCATCCTTGGCAACAACGCCAATAACAGTAATGGTGCCGCTGCTGCCGCTGCGCCTGTATGAGCGGTGCCATGTGGGATGGAAATTGATGAAGGGTGCTGCTGCTTGAAAAACTGCAAGGATTTTTGAGGGAGAGCTCCTTTGTTTACGTGTATGTATAATAGCTCGTTCCGGATGCATCAGTTGATCAGGTTTGCTGGTTTGTCCCGTGGTCCTGCACGATGATGTGTCGTTGTCGTGCTTGTCAGGGCTCAGCCTCGGTTGTTTGTGCCCTTGCGGTGTTTCTCGTGCGATGGTCGACTACTCTGCCGTACGACAACGTTGGAATATGGTGGGTTACTCTTCGTCACGACAGGTCGATCGATGGTCGCGACGCGTGTGTTATTCTCTGAGCTCAGTAAAATATTAAGTGTGTCTTTGCATTTGGTCCCACCTCTTCTTGGTTCTGGTGCCCTGTAGCGTGAAAGTACGGCTGGATTATAGTCCCGAGAGGACCGCTTTGGTTATTGTGCCGTGATAGATTAGAGCTACGAGTACTCGTGTCTGGTTATATATGAAAATCGATAATCCTTAAACACTTCTGTGTCAGCCAGAAAAGCAGCAGCAATCCTTAAGTATACTCAGCGTGAGAAAACAAATGTTTGGCGCTGCAGTTTTTACACCCCGTGTGGGTCACAAAGATCCTGAGACGATTGTTTTTAAGTACAGCTGAGTACAGTACCGCTCTTGGTCGGGAGACGTGAGAATGAAAGCAACTCGTTGCAGCTGCAGCTGTCATATGCCGCACCATGGCAGTCTCTTGTAGGGAACCACCAACATGTACCCTGCGTTGGTCATGATGGTGTACTCGGAGCAGATCTAGCGTCGCACAGCACCATTATTGCTTAGGTGCACACTCTTCTGCTTCATTAACCAGTGGATTGTGCACCCTGCTATTAGCAGTGCGCTGCCTCGTGTTTCAGACTTGCCGTTGGCATCTAAATAGCCAACACCACAACGCTTGGCATTTGGCAGTTTCCTGCCATTGTGCGTTATGCGACCCCCAAGACTAGACGGATTTTACTGTAGTCCCACAACAAACAACGCCCGACGTGTTGGTTTTGGCTCTTGAGTTGAGAAATACCGTGTTTGTGTCGAGCATTAGACCTGCAACGTCTACCGATCGAGAGGTCAAGGAGTTGTGTGCGCCAATACAGTCGCTGGTATCGATCATCCTATATACGGTCGGGAACAAAAAAAGTTATATGGCAATCGTTCCCGAGAAGATACTTGGGCGTCTTAACATAGACGTCAGCGCGAGCCTGAGGCATTCACTTTTCGTTGCAAATGGGCTGCATCACAGACATGATGTTGTACTATCGAGTGGGGCTTCAATCTAAGGCTCCAGATATAGTCCCTATCAGGACTGTAAAAAAACTAAACCCTTTTGGAACACAGGTATTGGCCGATAAATTAAATGAGGAGTGCGGTCTTAACGGTAGTCGTGCAGCAGTGCACGAGTAGTATCATGCTGTGAGCGCGCGTCATACATATCATACCCCTACACTGCACTTCGGACACACACCCCTTCCCCTATACTGCAGTCTAGTAGTGTTACTACTGTAATACTAGTGTCAGGCTTCTTGGTGTGGTCGATGCTGAAATCGGTATTTGATTTCGACGCTTTTTCCCTCTGAAGCCGCTAAGGGGTCTAAGGGGTTGAAGCGCCCGTCCCCGACCTTCTGTCGTGAATCTGGGACAACGATTTCACCGCCCCGCTGGTGCTCATACTCGAACACAAACCACGCACACTGGCTGTCTTGATTGAGAACATAGTTTCGGGCCAAAATTAAAGAGAAACAGAGAGCGGAGCTCCGCAAAATTCATGTCCCCTTCCCTCTAAAACAGAGATGCTCGGATTCCCTGCATATTAGTAGAAGCGGTAGGAACCCTAGCGGGTATTCTTCAGGTTGTAGCATAGTTCTACTAGTGGCTGCTATTAGGCTAAGGGTTGGCGGCACGCTCTTTAAGGTTTCCCTGCTCAAGACAGATCATAAATATCTATTAATAGTGGTAACTCACGGTACGCCCGTCCAACCTAAAATAAAAATAGCACGTTCGGGAACAGCACGACCATGCCATTCCATATCGCTGCATTACAGTCGCCACATGTGGGAAAAGGCCGAATTGTGGGTAGTCAGCAACCAGCTAAGTGGCCGATCACACTAAACCATAGCCAACAGCGTGCAGGGACGACAAAACACTATCGATACACGATACAACTTGTCGATGGAATCACGACAGGGCTTACACGCCAACATGTTTTTCACCGCATGTGTAAAACTTCGAGCAGTTACTAGCTTCAGGTTCAACTATCGTCAATTTTGGTGGTTTTGTCGTTATTGGGGATGAGGGTGCCAAGTGGACCAGTGGGCCTGCCGGCGGTTAATTTTGTATCCAGGGCCATTTTGGAGGGCTCAGGTCCGGGTGGGGCCAGTCAGGTCGGCATGGGATCAGGGTACCAAGCGGGAGAAGGGTGGCATTCCGTAGGATGGTCTGATCGCGGTACTTTGCGATCGGCGTGTCCCGAAGATCCCGTCTCCTGATGATTGCTGTATGCCCATCCTGGGGTTCTAGTCCGCCGTGAAGGGCTCCCACTATGAACTTGGTGCGCGATCCCCAGCCGCTTGAGTGTGCGGGAGATAGCGTGAAGAAGCGGCTAGTGGGGTTCACCTCCGCTTCAGCTCTGGGGAAGATGCATGCGTGTCGCGTGTCTACATCGACTGCATCGCAGCAGGGGCACGTCGCCGCTACGCATTCCTGGTTTCCAAGCATCCTCCTTCCCATGCCCGCAAACTCTGAGGCGGGCATGACTTGGAGCGAGTGTTGGTCGCTCCCGAAGGCAGGCGGTACCTCCTGCCCCCTGCAGACTCCTCTAGCGGACCCTGGCGAGGGCACTTATTTCCATGCCCCCTAGCGGGTTGTCCGGTCCCCGTGGGTGTGCGTGGCGTGACGGCCCCAGTTGACCAGCAACGTCTGTTTAGGTTTTCCGGGAGTCAGTACTGACCACTTTGTGCGCCGCGAGCTTGTCGACTTCTGGAGGGCTTGGGGCGCCGTCCTCCTCTGTGCCGAGGCCCCACTGTAGCCAAGATTCAGGAGTGCTGCCGGCCATCGCTTCCTTTGGGACCCCCGATGTGTCTCTAATCCCCCTCGGGCCCCCGCCGAGCTGGGCGATGATGTCCGGTTCAAGGAGACCATTCCTTACTCGGCCTCCCAATGGACCGGTGAGGTCCGCCAGAGGCTCCGGCAAGATCCCAGCCCTGCCCCCAATAGAAGCGGACATTCCCCTTGCTTCCGTCGATGGCCACCATAACCCTCGTCGCACTTGGGAGTTTTCTCATGAGCCTACAATGTCAGCCGATCCCCCAGACACCCCTCCAGGAAGAATGATTGTGCCTCCGCCACTCCCGTTAGCTCGTAGACTTGTTAATTTGTTCACAGCGCCCCGTTCTCTGCCTTCTTGCATAGTCCGAGGGACAAATCGGTATCCGAGACCACTCAAGGTAACTTGTCCTCTGCCCCAAGGGGTTCGATGGCGATGAGGGCCGCCGCTTGCTTGGCCGACACGTTGGCGAGGCAGCCTGCCAGGCGGTCCGCGCTTTTGTCCCTCGCTACCCCCGCCGCGCGTTCAATAACGCTATGCTCGGTGCCAGTCGGGACGCCCAGCACCACGCCTCTCCTTCTTCGGCGATGCGGACGTCGACGCTTTCTACAAGCGAAATCTTCTCTGCCGTCAAGCGTGCCCTTTCGGGGGTAGCACCACGGTCTTGGCCAGGTTGGCCGCGATGCCGATGCCGTCTAGCCCATGCCGGAGGAAGGTAGTAGCTCTATTCGTGTTGGCCGTGACCCCCATAAGGCTGAGAAAAATGCCGTCCATGTAAGCGAGGGGTTCCCCTCCTTCTCCTTCGAACTCCTCCCGGCAATGCTTCAGCCCCGGCCGCAACGTCAGGCAGAACATCGCCGACCCCATAGGGTCCCCCTGCTGGAGCCCGCTGGAGCAAGCGATCGTCCGGGTCTCCCCGGAGTCTGTCCGAAAGAACACGCCCGCTGGTGCCGCACCAAAGCACGTGAGCGCTGGCACGCAGTTGGCCACCTCTGTAAACACTGCCGTCCTGATAACTGCGTTGGGCATTGGAGCAGTCGGTGATAACGAGCCAGTTGTTCGTCTCGTGTAGCGCTCGTGCCTTCAGCCCCACGTGCGCCGTCCCCCCGGGCACCACGACCCCAACCTTCCCCACTTCGTGGTCTAGCTCCTCCAGCCGCGTTCGCCACTGTCGCATGGTCCCGGCGGAAATGAACCGCCTCCACGTCTTATGCCAACCCAATCTGGCCGACACGTTCCCCCCACACGGTGAGGCTGGACTGCAAGAAGAGCTAGCAGAACTCCTGCGGGAACGCGTCCGGCTCGTCGACGCCCCCCCTGCAAAATGCTGTTATGCCTTGGCCAAACTCCCCCCACCAGATGTCGGTGTGGACACTGAACTGAGGGTGCGCGAACCGTTGACCACCATTTCCGGGGGGCCATATGGTGCTGCGAGAGTTGATGATGTCAAAGAGCACCTGAGAGGCGTACTTATTGTCCGGGCACCATGGGCGGGCATTTCTGTCCTCTGCCTCGGTAGCGGCCGCCAGCAAACCGCGGTAACGGCGGTGTGGCCTTTGGGCTGGGATTTGTCCGCCAGCGCGGCACACGTCTCCTCATTGCCTGCCGAGTGCGGCTCTGCCAGAAGGGCGCGTGTTGCGACTCTCACCTCTTCCTCGTGACGACACGCCGATGACGCACTTTCGAGCTTGGCCTCCTCCGAAGCTTCTTGGACCTCATCCCGCTGCCGTGTGTTCCCTCGTCTCGTTACGGCGTCAGCCACGGGATCAGGTACACTATGAACAGGTTGTTGCATTCCGCCAACGTGAACCTCTGTCGCCTCTTGATGCCGCTGTCCGGCGAGTGCAGCAGGGCAGGCAGGATGTACCACAGCTTCATCGCCCGCAGGGGCGAGTTCGGCATCGGCAAGTCTCGGTTCGGTCGGTTTTCTCCAGGGGCGCGGTTGATGATGCCAAACACATGGACGCTCAGGCCCGCGTGTGCGCCTACCAACTGCGGCTGGCTGCACATTTTTCCCCATCGCAAGGCGTTGCTGCTGCAGATCGTCCGGGGAAACGGCCTCGAGTGCTGACCCCAAAAATACTGTTAATAGGTATCAGTTTGTTATCCTTCTGCCTGGTATACGAAGTAAGAATGATTATTATCATCCAGTGCAGAGGCCTCCAGCCGACAAGTTCAGTTCAAAAGTCATTTCGCAAGCTTCTCGCCACATAACAGAGTAATTGGGAGAGAGAGGTACAGGTGGCTCTAGATGGCTCTAGACACCATCACCCGCCCCCAATCACCGCAAAACCCGTCAGAGAGATGGAATATCTTATATTTCACCACTAACCACTATTTTGAGTTGCTACAAACAGTACTGGGGACAGGGCGTAAAATAGCTGGTGAAATGTTGCGGTGGCGCACATTTTTTTTGCTTTTTTTGGCTTTTTGCACCACGAGCCGAGGCCGTGGTGCGACTCGCACACTCATACATACGATTTTGAGCGCATCAACATCATTTCGAAATACGGGGGAAACAAACGTGCGGCCCCTTTTGCTCGCTGTAGGCGAAAACAAAATGGGGGTCTTTGTTGCCGCAAGCGAAACATTTTGGAGTCTGTTTCGCATTTTTTAGAGTCGTTTTCGCGGTCGGCGACCAATTTTGGAGGGCTCTTGGTGTTTGTCGCGATAAAGTTTGCCGTTTTCCTCCGTCTGAGGACGAATCAGGGGTTCAGCTTGGCTCGGGC
>JAYJME010003382.1:0-12169 GCA_036873775.1 Costaria costata | reverse complement strand
GCATGGGGTGGTTTGGTGGCCTGATCACTCGCAAGAGTCAGGAGCGCACGAAAGAAGTGTACGACTACCGTGTGCATCTTGAAGCAGACCAAAGCGTGCGGAGCATGAAGCTACCCTTAGGTGCATACAGCACGGAAACAAGCGCGGCGGTGGGTGCGTGGGTTTTACTAGAGCGTAACGACAAAGAGCAGACGGGGGGTACAGTCGGAGGGGGCGGGCAGAACAGTCAGCTCGGAGATTCAGAAGCAGGTGGAGAGAAACCGGCGGTCAGTAGCAGGGGGAGAGCATTGACGCCCAACGTGCGGAACGCAGACCATCTCGACTGAGTAATTTGTTAAGTACGAGTAGTGCTTAAGCAGAATCGTTGAAGGCGGCGAAGATACTATATGATGCCTGCAGTCCTGCAGAGCATCATCGTGCTTCTAATGAATATCTTGTGAATTATGAGTGATGGAAGACATGTGAATAAAAATCTTGACAACTGCTCAAGAAAAAAAAGGTCGCATTGAACGCCTTTGCAAAATAAGAATTTGATTTTTAAGAATTTGGCGTTTTGCGCCTCTTCTCCCAATAAGAAATTGGATTTAAGCATTTCTGCTGAAATTGGAGAGGAAATAAGACGCGAGGCTGAGTTTAAATAGGAAATTATTTAGTGCTGTCGCGTACTGTATTTCCTCGTGCTAGACTTCCGCTGGTCTTCGGTTATGCTTTACTGTACCAAGAAATTCCCAGTGACGCTATTACGGCGGACCGTAGTTAATAGGACCTACTGCAGACACAATAGGACCTACTGTAGACACCAAAACCTATATATTTCCCAACTTTTGCTACCAATATTATATTTGGTCCATACTTAATAGGACCTACCTGCTGTAGACACAATAGGACGTACTGTAGACACCAAAACCTATGTATTTCCCAACGTTTGCTAACAATACTTGGTCCATACTTAATAGGACCTACTACTGTAGACACGATAGAATCTACTGTAGACACCAAAACCTATACCTGGTATATTTCTATACCTATTGCCAACAATATTTGGTCCTTTTTACTATGGTCCCCCGTTATAGTCACTGTGGGCTCTAAACTCTAAACCAATAAAAAATACCAATTCGCAAATCCCCTGGTTTTTTTACTCTACCGGAACAATGATCCCATACTATTTCCAAGTAATTTTGTCCCCAAAAACCGTTTCCGGCTCTAAAGGGGTTAAGTAACATGATGAATTACTTTCGCGATTCCAGATTACAAGACCGAGTATTCGTTTAAAAGACGGTCGCCCTACGGTGGTCTCCAGGGAGTTTGAATCCCAACGCCGTGGGGAGCTTGTGAATACAGTACATACGTATATATTTGTAAATGATACCAGTATAATACCAAAAGTAAAAATGATTCAGCTGCTGAAAGCGCATATCTATGACCCGAGGAGCGTGGGTAGGGCAGGCGGGCGGGCGTGGGCAGGCGCAACTCGACGAAACGAGTCAAAGAGGGAAGGAAGAGCGATAAAACTGCAAGGCACGGATCATATGTAGCAGGTTGGAGGGGGGGGGGGGGGGTCTTGATATGTAACACCCGGAACCGAGTTACGATTTGGGGGGGGGGGGGGAAGAAGGGGGCGAAGTATGCAGATACCAGGTATATACCAAATTCATTTTTCGAAGACGATGTGAAACAAAAGAAAAAAAAATGAAAAACGAAACTATTCATACACATTTCATCCAACACACATAGTCTGAAGTCTGAATGAAGTCTGTCTACATATCATACCGGTATATATATACGTATGATACGTATAACATGATGTCTTACTATTTATGCATTTCGATATAATATAAACCATGAAGAACACACACACCGCCTTAGTTAATATTGCTATTATTAATAGTAACTACTAGACTATTAGCCATTACTAATTTAGCCCTTTTGTGCCCACACCAGGTAGGTGTGCCGACCAACACAAAAAAAAAAAAAGTGTCGATCATCACGTTTACTTCCTTCCCAGCTCAACTGGTACCTGGTACATATTATTGGAGTTTTTTTCCCTCAGCGAGCTTTCTGGACAAGCAAGCAAAAGCCGTGGCCACTGGTGGTGTCTCTCCCCTTCTCCCCCCCGGTACGTGCCTTCATGTCTATCGCGCATAGGGTTCAGCATCCCCACTGCTGGCCGATGTTTTCATCGGATTTCGCTAAGAGTCACGTTCTCGCGCTTTCCGCGAGTCGAGATTTTTTACGCAAGAAAACTAGAAGGTACTCACTCGTACGAGTAAAATATAGTATCATATCATATGTACCAGGCATGATATCGTAGCATATGTACCAGGTCGTCGGTAGTATGTAGTATACATATGACTTCTTATTAATAGTAGGGACGATGTATTCACCTACTACCCCACCGGGGACGCCGCGGTGCACCGCTGTGCCTGTTGTACTACTTACCTTGCGAAGTGTTTTGTCTTATCAGCTAGCTGTCAACTAGGGGCGGGGGGCTCAGCAGTAAGTACGAGACTACAGCAGCAGCAGCATCATGCGGTGTGCGTTTCGGATATTTCTTTGGACTGCTGTTGTAGTAGCTCATCAGGGACACCCTACGACGTCGTGGGACTGCTCTGCGGCCGATCGCGCAATCGCCACTTTGTTTTGACAATGAAATGTTTTTGGACAATAACCTAAAAAGGGTATACCCGGTCCGTCTCGAGACAAAAACGGGTACAGGCTAAAATGTAAAAAACACACCCCACGAGCCACGTGATAAGCCACAAACAAATCGCACCCGTTTGGGAGGGATAACGACCCGGGTACACCTCGCCCTTACTCGTAGCCTCTTCGTTTTCTCGCTTTTCGTATGTGTAAAATTTGTTTTCCTTCTCTTGTGTGGTGGATGATGCCTCTTCGGTTCTCCACCCCTCCCCCCCCCTCTCGCGCAGGCTTGCTCAGTGTTGAGTCGCAAGTCCGCCGGGTACTCTATTGCGTGTTTTTCCCCCCCTTTTTTCTATTTGCTATTGTACTTCCTTTCGATTGGGTTGGTTTGGTTCTTTTCGTTTCGTTTAGCTTCATTTCCTTTTATTTTTATTTTTATTTGTTTCTGTTTGGTCGTATGCGGTCGCCTCGGTGTAAGCCCTTGCCTCTAAGGCATGCCTGAAAAAATGCCTGGTCTACCTTTTTCTGAAACAGGCGTGCCTAAACTACTACTGTTTTCGTGACTATCTTGCCTATCTTTCGCCAGGTACGCCTAAAGGCACGTTGACGAAAAACATGGACTAGGTATTAAAAAAATACGTATTGCTAAGCAAGAATGACATTCGGACGATTTTGGGTTAAGGTGCACAGTTATTCAGAAACAAAAAAAGCCGAAAAGTGCAACCTCTATCGTAGCACGCGTCCATTGTTGCCAACGGTGAGGGATGTGCAAAGATCCTCAAAGGAAGAGCCCCCTAAATACGTTTCGAGCACCCAATCCGTGGCTTGTGTCGGGTGGCGTTTGCGGAGGAACGCTGAGCGCGGAAGGGGTGCCTGGTGTCTGTCGGGGTCGGCGCACGAGAAGCCCCAAATGGTTACTTCACCCCAACAAATCGACCGCGAGAGACTCCTCTGCATGCTACTTGTGACACGCTACAACAGGGGTGCACTTATCACGTCTGCGGCTCTTTGCACTGAAGGACCTCTGTACCTCAACCAAGCCCTAACTTTGCGAAAGGGAAAGTACAGCCCGAAGAATAATGTCAGCATCTAGGGATACAACAGGTAGTACTGCATTCCAACAAAAAAAAGGTACTGTGGTTGCTTCGTGGACGAGTTCGGTAAGCCAGAAGTCCTTTCGTCAAGCCGTGCTACTCTCATCGTAACAACACGACGAGCGGTTGAACGCGCATCCCCACGAGAATGTCATCGGTGAGGCACATATTTTGTAATTAAGAGTATTCAAACTGATTAGGCTTGGAAACATATTTGGGTTGGTGTCCGTCATTGAGAAGCCCCGTCAGTCGGTCGGGATACATTGGCTCCCAAAAGATCCCCGCCTGTGCCTAAGCTGGTTATGATTGTCGTACACATCGCGCAAATACGGATTTATAAAACACATATTTGGCCTGGGCGAGGCGGGGCGGACCGCGACAGCAACGCTTGCGAATACGTGTCCATATCGGATGCTCTAGATCCAAAAGGACCTTACCCAACCAGTTTAACAGGAGTCCAGCAGGTCGCCCTACGCCTGTACCACTGGCCAAGGTCATGTTATCGTAACAGCATAAAGCGTGCGTGATTTTCGGTACTTTGCCGAGTATGCCAATCCACGACGTTCTAGTTTCAACTCCTCCGGGTATCATCGAAAATGTATCCAATCACCCGGGATTGGCGCATACAGTACCACAATGACCAAACGAACCTGGCGGTGCACGTGCGGCGTGAAGGACATCGCGTGCCCCACAGACATGTCCTGGCCGAGGAGCTCCTGCGTGATGTCCGTTCCCACCGCGTTTCGGATAAGCCGCGCGCCTCCCGGGTGCCTCGGGATGAAACTGGTCACGTCCAAAATGGCCCCGTCTACGAGCACCCAGTTCTGACCGTTTAGCACCTACGCAGCGAGCGTTGGGAGGAGAAGGGATATATGGGGGGAAAGGGTGTGTGACCCACGTACAACCTTCTTGCATGACCGAGAATGCAGGGGTATAGTTCAGGATACCTATTACTAGTCAAGAGAAATGCTTTCGCTTTCGCTTTAGATAGGATCGCGTTTTCAAGAGTTGCACGTTATAGACTAGTTTTCTTCGTCTTAAGATCTCCTGATGTTTTTTATACATTCCGGTAAATACCAGCCCGATGGTTTTAGTAACGCATACTCGTTGTTTTGGCAGACGTCTTGTATTGATGCAGTCTTGGCTAGGAACGTGGGCGACGTAGGGAGACAAGGCTAAGGGCAGGGCCGTGGGGATGCGTCGTTGGAGTGCAGAGAAGAGCTACAATTTTCGTCCGTTTGAATTCAAATCTGATGTTATCGACCCTCGTCCTAAAACACCCGCCGGGTCTCAACGGTGTCCCACGCAACACGAACACCTCCGTTTGCGACGTACCTGTTCAAACGTTAGGAACTGAGATTGAATTTGTCGCCACGAGGTTGTTCCGATCCGGTTTGATGCCACAAATCGAAGTCAAAGCTAAGAAATTAATGACGGCGACACCTCCTCCCGTGGCACACAACAGCGTACATAATGCTTTGGTCCTCGACGAATAACCCCGGCCAAGTATCTGCCGGCGAGATGCCAATCACCTAAAACTATCCTAGTCGAGTCTTCTTCACCAAGCACTTCGTGGACATGGTGGTGCCGGGCTAAAAGGGAAAGCACCCTGTCCGTCCGTCCGTCCGTCCGTCCGTCTCACACGCGCTTCATAGTAAGATGCATTTCATCCTTCATGCATGTCGCCGGACATCTTAGGTGCTTCGCGTTAGGCACAATCAATATCTGCTTGATTACTGTAGTCAAAACCCAACGTCCTCCCTCCTTGCACTGTAGGGATTCAAGGACTATGGACATGCTACTACGGCTATGCACGAATCGAGAACCCTCCCCCCCCCCCACGCGCCTTCCGCCTCTTAATGTCCCACCTTTTCGTTGAACTCCTCTGCGGTATAGATATCCAAGTCTTCAGTTCTTGGCATAAGCTTGTGCTTCCTAGTGCTCCCGAAGCCGTCGTATTCCTCGTTGATTACATCAACACACGCGCAAATGTGCGCGGAGCCCTTACTGAAGAACCGACGGTACTGCTTGCGACACTCACAGAAGATAAAGCCAACCGATATCAGGCCGAGCCACCCTGGGAACACATAATCCGTGACCATCGAGAAGTGTCCCAGCTGCATGGGGAAGGAAAACCGACCAACGACATCGGGTGTTACGCGTGCGGGGGGGAAGTCCAAGCTGCATTATTAATAGGAAGGATAAGGTACTATTAATAATGACATGAGGCGTTGAGCGTGCCGGGGTGGAATTTCTAGATAACCCTCAAATCAAGAACACGATCGACATCTCAACGTGCGTCGTGTATACCTCGTAATGGTATGAGTTAGGCTAATTACAAAGCAAAGTCGAGCGGTTCATGCGAACGATCGTTCTTTTGGCGACCTTTCCTAAATCACGCAGCAGCTTTTCCCTTTACAAGTACTTCGTATAGGGATCGAACCAGACGCAAGGGTCACGTCCGAGCCATGCCGCAGCATACGGAGTAGCTTGGGGCGCCAGGGTTGCAGTATGCCAAGGATCATGGCCTGAGGAACTGCTCCAACACCTAAATCAAGTCTCGTTTGTACGCTACAGCAGTATCTGCTTGTAGTATCCCTAGCGGGTGGAATTATTCGTGATGAATTCCGGAGGGGCCTTGAGCTCTTGATGCATAAACTGGAGATACCGTTAGTATCCACCCCCGTCTTTATATTATATTGGGTTGGCGTCGGTTCGCAACGACGCTGTAAAACACGCCAGTCACTGCGTGAGCTGGACAACCAGGGTACCGTTTTTTTCTTTTTTTTGTTTAGTGGTTATCATGATTGTTATCGAGTTAGATGTTATTGTGCAGGGTGGAGAACCCTAGTTCCGCACAAGGGGAATGATTGTAACACGTAGTGTGAACATGGTAAGGCACCCACGAGGAAGTTTCATAGTAATACCCATTGCTGTCTCTGCAGTAGCCACACCAGAAAACAATGTTTAACTCTTTGGTCGCTGTCATCCATAAGCAAGTCCCGTCTTACGAGCGGTTTTGGTAGGATGCAGTTCACCCTTCATGCGACTCGACCAACACCTCACGGCGATTCGCGCTTGGTGCAAGCAATGTCTGCCTGGTCGGTGAAAACCCGTCGTTCTCCATCCCGGCATAGTAGGGATGCGAGGGTCTATGGTCATACCACTACGGCCGTGCATGATATGAGTACACCCCCCCCCACTGCCCTCCCTGCCGTAGAGTGTCACTTGTCTCACTCCAGTCCCACCCCTCCGCAACCACCGCCGCCCCGCCAGCATCATTGCGCTAACCCACCTGCAGGTCGAAGCCTTCCACGGCGGAGAACATCAGTTCGTCTTGTCCAGAGACGAGTTCCAGCCCACGGTAGCACTGTATCACGCCGGAGAAGTACGCGATTCGACCAGCCCAGATATGGAAGTACTTGTTGAACTGCAGGCCCGGGGCGTGCCGAGACATGGCGATACACGAAAGGCAAAACACTTGGGGGGTTAAGCCCGTATAAGCTCGAGTTTTGTTTCATGGATTGAGTAAAAGGAAACGACAACCAGCGAGGCGTCAGGAGCCGTATCGTTCGCTGTTTAATCAACTCTCCTTACAGGCGTGCTACGATAGGGTTTCACCTGCTTGTTTCTGAGGTTCCTCACTTTAGCAGCTCTGTACTTGACCCACATACTGGGTTTAAGGCAACCAAAAATCCACACCCGATAAAATAACCCATGAACTAGGTATACAAAACAATCATATTATGAAAAACAAAAATGACACCCTGACGCTTTTGGGTTAAGGAGCTCCGTCGTTCAAAAACGAAAAAGGGCAAAACGTGCTGACTCTATCGTAGCACGCGTCCCTTTTATGTGATACTTACGGCAACTAGCAGTCATTGAGACGGCTAAAAATACCAAACAAAACACGACAGTATACACTAATGTAAAACAGTTCGATACATCGGTCAGGGAGGGCTTAATAAACAATACTGACCATTGCTTACTAAGAAAAACAGCGGAAAACCCCGAACACGCCATAAGGGGGAAACAATTGAAACACCTCCGGATTGTTCAATAGAGGCTCCACCTCTTTGAGATGTCGGCATGGTGGTGTGCATAAAAACGATCGTTAGGTTTACACCTCCTTTCCTAAAATCTCCTTTCTATTGCGTCATCCAAATATCCCTTACGTTTTGAGTGCGACTTAGTTCACATCGGAACATAGTAGGGGTATCTCCTCTCTGACAGGTTAGGAGCCTCGTCGGTTACGTTATGCGACTGCCAGCACTGACCCGGTGAAGAAGAGAGAAGTTGGCATGTTTCGCCTGCAACCCCTTTTTTCGGATCCACCCGGTGAAGACCTGTGCGGCGACGGCTGCGATCATGTAGAAACCCCAGTAGGCGTGTGACGTCGTGTGAGTACCCCCAGAGGCGAAGACGGCCGTGATGCCTAGCGGTAGCACAGCTTCCGAGGCCACAATCATGATTTCTTCGTGCATTTCGAACCACTCGCGCCCTGCCCACTCCACTGTCTGGCCCTTGCAGTACCTGAAAATACGGGGCAGTGTGGTGTGTTAAACGTAACTATTTTTCTCGCGACCATACCCCGTCGAATCTCCCTCGCAAACCGCCATATCCACAGCAACAAGAGCGCGGAAGGCCGCCCTGAAGCGTAAACGCACAGCTGGGAGGAACGCGTGCACTGACTATGGCAACACGCAGTATCGCAGAGGTTTTGAGTGGGTGACAAGGTTCGAAGGGGTCCAACTAGTTCGCTAATATGTCTGTTAGTATCGACCCGATATGCGCCATTTCTTTGGTGCTGGAAGAGCTTCGAATTAATGATTTTTTTGAGGTGTTGTTCTGTCAGCACCCGAATCGCGGTCGTCACTTGTTGTAGATGCCACTGAGAATAACAAAACGGCACACATGTTATGAGTTTCGCAACGTGAACCAAACGGGTAAACGATGCTGTTGATGTTTACGAGTTACTTCGTATACTTTGTACACGCAAACCGGTATCATACGACGACACGATATTCGCAACAACAGGTGCAAGCGGTCCTCACGATACGCATTGAATGGTATTGGCGGTTTTCAAGAGGTGTTGAGACAGCAAGGAATGAGAGAGGAAGGCATGGTGCTGAGGGTTGTCAGGCAAGCAGAGGGCTGAGGCAGGAAGGAGTAAGAACGGAGAAGTTCGACGAAGGAAGAGGTGGGTGGGGCAAGGGAGGGGAGAGGTAACGGGTCGACGAAATGAGACAGGGGCAAAGGACGGTGAAGACAGAGGAATGGCGGGGAAACCATATTGAGGGAGGAATGACGGCAGGGATAGAGGACCGGAGAGATGAAGGAAGGGGCGGATTACTTAATGGAGGAAAGAACAACACGACGAAAGGACGGGGCGGCGCTAACTCACCGGATGTAGTAGATACCAGCCGGAGCAAGAAACATCCAGGAGAGAAGCATGAGCGAGCCGTGGAGAGACAAGAATTGGTCGTCCTCATCGCACTTGGTTTCTGCATCTCCCGTTGCAAAGTTAACGGTTGATGCACCTCGGTTGGCGTTCGGATGCTGTCCCACGCCCGCCCCCTCGCGATAGGAGTAAATCACCATGGTCTCCGCTTCAGTGTCAAGGTCCTGTAAGCAATGACGGTGGACGGATAGGGAGGGCAGAACCGAATTCCACTGGATGGAAACATGGCATGCCGCAGTATGTATGATCCTTATAAATATACCCAGTGCTTACGCGATGCTCACGCGGTATGGGTCACCTTTAGAGCTGTCGAATCGTGTCCATCATCGCTGACCCGACCATTATTCGACTTTGCCGATAGTTCAAGTGGACACTGTTCCCGTTGGAAGTCCTTGTCCGGGCTACGACACCCTCGGGCAGTTATGGCTAGCCTATGCCGTCACAGAAGCAGCATTCATCATAATAAATACATATACATACCTGGGTATATACCGAGAATGTATATATAGAGGTAAACCGCGTGGGAGGAGGGACGAAATAACCTGACAAACGTATTTACCAAAGCGGCAACAACAATGGTATCACCACCGACACCAATATTTCCAAGAGCAGTCTCAAGCCCGTACTCCCTCTCTACCAAAGCCCACCGATCGAAAGACGCTTGTCTTGGGATGTTCCTGCCATAATTAACGCAACTTAGCTATTAATAGTCCGCCACCCCGTTGCCGCAATTCTAAATGGCCCCAACACTGATCTCGCTATGAGTGCGGGTAACTACATCTATCCTTGTTTTTTGCTTGGGACGCGTGCTACGATAGAGGTTTGCACTTTTAGGCGTTTTTGTTTTCTGGATGACGCGTCTATCCTTAACCCAAAACCGTCTGGATGCCATTTGTTTCAGCAGTAACTTCAGTTGTGTACCTAGGTCATGCGTTCGTTATTTCGGGTTGCTCTTTTCGTTTGCTCAAAAGAAGTTGTGTGACTGAAGTACAGACCTCCGAAACTAAGGAGAGCCTCGGAAAATATTTGGTGCACTCTCTATCGTAGCATGGGTCTTGGGAGAGAGCATTGCCCGACACTCTTTCCAAGCTTTACTTCCCGGTGTACTTCTGGAGGTTCGAAAATCCCAGCTAGAAACGAACGAACGACACCTGACGCATGCTATATACTTCCTAGGGTGGGGGTGGTAGCGCTTTTCGGCAAAATTGTTTCTGCCTGACGAAGCCCCTTAGCCCAGGAACCAACCCCTACATTTTTGTTTTTAGGTTAAATTCAGCAGCTGCCCAAGGTTATATATAACATTGTACGTCGTTTTATGCCTAGGTGGTGGGATAGTTCGTTGCCTTCATTTTCGTTTTCAGTCAAAAGCCACTTTTCGGTGAGACTTTAAACAGTGCCTTGACAGGAGCATCAGATAAATAAGCTTCCACGCGCCTATCGCAGACTCCCTAACCCAAAACCCAATACTCCTGGACAAGCATGCTGCTACGGCCAAAGGGGTCTTCACCCCTTTTCCCTGCCGCGGTTTGTCCACTCGGGTGAATGCTTCTGTCAAAACTAGAATGAAAACGCCTTTCGTTGACGTCGCGTCAACGCCATCCCCATATGGGTGCATACCGTGAACCCGAATAACCTAAACATCTTGCACTAACACTGCAAACAGGTAGGGCCGTGACTCGGCATGGTGGCCCCGAGCTTCTTCTGCAACTAAAGTACCTAAATATGACCCACCTGCAATAAAATGCCTCAAACCAAGCACTATCCACACCGACTACGAGGGAGTTGTTCCGAAACACGTGTGGTTAAATCATACCTGTACCACTTGTATACCTGTTTCAGGTCGTAATCCTCGTCGTCGAGGGAAGACAAATCTCTCAAGAAGGTTATCGTGGTCCATTCTCCCTCGATGGAGACGCCAGTGACGTTAACGTAAGGGTCGACCTGGTCCGGTGAAGGCTCTGTGTGTGTCGAAACAGGACTCCGATCGATGCACTCGCCCTCCGTCGCTGATGACACCACACAGATAACGTAGTCCTTAATGAATAATGCGATCACATTGAAGGGGGGGGGGGGGGGGAGCATAAAACGTAAACCTACGGTTAACCCTTTCACCACCAGAAAATTGATCCGACACTATTTCCAAGTAGTTTTGTCCCTAAAAACCGTTTCCGGCTCTAAAAGGGGTTAAGTGGACGTACCTCTAGGGGTTGGTGTAGGAGAATGTGGTAGGGAGTACAACGATTTAAGATATATTTTGGTCTCTTCGCCTGACAATACAAATGGAGACACACGTCTATCGGCGCCCAGGTCAGGGAGAGGGCGGAGCGTTGTCTCGCTAGGGGGGACAAAAGAAGGTGCCAGAAGGTGGTTCTTTGGTGGTAGCAATGCATGCTGCAAAAGCGTGGTAATGCCTGAGTGAAAGTGGCGGTAATAGCTCAGCGATAATCATAATACCGACGGCACGTAAAAAAGATGGTTCGCACAGAGAGTCTTAGGTCTGTCGCCTACGGAAACGCTTAGACGATACTATTTGGGGACCACCGCGAGGCAGAAGTGTACAGCTACTGGGCTAAGGCCCGTGAGAAGGGTACAAATTATCGGTATGTTGACGCCAGCGTTTACACCGTAGAGTCGCAGACCAAACGAACCCTGTGCCGACGAGTTTCATTGCCACCCGTCTCACAGGCCTGTGGGCGCCTAAACGTTGCAGCCAAGCACGAACAACAAACGACGGCGTTGGCTTCTTGAGTATGTCAATATATATCTACAAGCGCAAAAATCGGCACGCTTCGCGCGCCATATTGTTTCTTATTGGGCTGCGCCAAGCGAAGGCTGGAGACGATGATGCATGTGGAAAGTGCAACCTCTTCATAAATACAAATATAATATCTCTATCAGATCGGGTTCAATGACCTTGCTTGCCCAGCCTCTCTGCGCTGCTGTTGTTGTCGTTTGCCAGTCAACTGGAACCGGG
>JAYJME010003381.1:0-12170 GCA_036873775.1 Costaria costata | reverse complement strand
GCATGGCAGCCTTCTGGCGGAGAATAGTCGACGAGCTGGGCGCTTTTCCGTCGAGTTCTGGCAGCGCTTCCTGCAGTCGAGCCTCACCGCGCTGGGGGGAAAAGTGTCGGCCGGTCTGCGTGGGCATGGCATGGAGGAGGCGCATCACCACAGGGTCTATGCCACAGTGGCGGCCGCGGTTGGAGGAGGTCAACCGAGGTGCTTCAGCAGTTTGGGGTCGCCGTACCTGGAGGAGTGGATCACGTAGGTCTGAGGGCACGAACGCTACACAGGACGGGCAATTGGCTCGTTCTCACAGACTGCTCCAATGCCTATAACACCGTGAAAAGGACGGCGATGCTCGCGGAGGTGGACAGTTGCGTGCCAGCGCTCACGCCGTTTTGTGGCCAAGTGCTACGTTACACGGCCAGCGGACGTGTTTTTCGGATGGACACGGCCAGAGGACGTGTTTTTCGGATGGACTCCGGGGAGATCAGAACGATCGCTTGCTCTACTGTAGCGGTGTCCAGCAGCGGGACCTCATGGGGCCAGCAATGTTCTGTCTGGCTTTGCAACCAGGAAGAGGTCCAGAGAGGAGTTTGAGGGAGAAGGAGTGGAAGCCTTCGCCTATATGGATGGTGAATCTCTTGGCCTCATGGGAGTCACTGCCAACACGATCAGAGCCTTTGCCTACCTCCGGCGAAAGTTAGACGACATGGGCATAGTGGCCAACCTCTCCAAGACCGTGGCACTGCCACCGAAAGGGCACGGGCCGATGTCGGAGGAATTTTCGTTGCTGGAAAGCGTCGACGTCTGCGTTGCCGACGAAGGAGGGGTGACGTTGGTAGGTGTCCCGATCGGCACAGACGAATACGCGCTGGAGCGAGCAATGGAGGTAGTGAGGGGTGGAGGCACGGGTCGTCTCGCACGCTGCCTCGCTAACATGCCGGACAAGCAAGCGGCAGCCCTCATCACCGTCGAATCCCTCGGGCAGAGAACGGGTTGCCTCGAAAGGGCTTTGGACACGGGGCTGTCCCTCGAAGCATGCAGGAGAGCAGATAATGCGGCGAAGTGGGCGTACGAGAAAATCCTCGAGCTACCGGGCGCGGTGGAGGCACAGTCGTTTTTCCAGGAGGGGTGCCCGGATGACCAGCTGGCATTACAACCCCATCAGCATGCCCAAGCACGCCTTTCTACAGGAGCGGGAGTGTTAGGGCTGCCGTCAGCGGAAGCGAGGTGAATATCTGGTTCGATTGGGAGCAAGGTTGGGATCCCGCCGGAGATTGTGGTAGACCTCACTGGCCCGTTTCGAGACCGAGAGAGGAGGGGGCTCTCTGAATCGAGAGTCACCGCTCAGCTCGGAGGCAGCTTGCGGGAGACTCGAGGCACACACCACCCCGTCCGGTAACATAATCTTATTTTTATATTCACATCGTAATTAAAACGGTGACTATATTCCCGGACAGGGTTGTAGGGGGTAACGGAGGAAAATGTGGCAGGGATCGTCTCCGAATCTTGGTTGGCATGGCGTCTAGGCGCAGCGGGGGACCCGGCCCCAAGGCCCCCGGAGGTCGACATGCTGACTGCGCATGACGCGGTCGCCACAAATTCACCTAAAGTCCAACAGGTGTTGGGAAAACTGGTCAACCAGGACCGCCACGCCGCGCGCACGGCTTCTCTGGACGAGCTGCCGGAGACGGCACGCCCGCAGCGATCGAACGACCCGCTTGGGGGAGAGGGAGACCAAGGTCTTCGCCAGGGGTTGCTACAGGAGCCTACAAAGGGAAGGAGCCATCGCATGCCTTCGGATGCGGCCAACGGGCTCGCTTTATGTCATACCTGCGGCAGAGTTCGTGGGCTTTGCAAGGTGCAAAATGGAGATCGATGAACACGTATTAATGAGGTGCCCGTGATGAGATTCGGCCTATACGTGGACACCCGGCACGCACGCATCTGTGGCCTACGCGCAGGGTGAAACAGCACCAGTCGCTCCTCCATGCGATCTTCCGAACGCTGAAGCGGCTTGGGGTTCCTTACCAAGTAGAAAGTGGGGAGCCCTTCACGGCGGACAGGAGCCTCCGCATGGATATCATCGTCCGGAGACGAGGCTTCGGGACACTCTGAATCCGGATTTGCGGGACAAGTCCATCCTATTGGATGTAACTCGTGCGGACCCGCAGGCACAGGTACACAGACCCGCAGGCACAGGTATACCTCCGAGGCGCGCAAGCGCCAACACTACGCTCGTCCGGGACCTGTGTCCTTCGACGATCGGAGCCACAAACTTGCCATCTCAGCGGTGGAAACCTTTGGCCGCCTCGGGGTAGAAGTAGGTGGCTACTTCATTGCCCAGCTGACAGCAAGCGTCGTGGGTGGGAGGAATGGGGGGTCGATAGCGAGGAAAGTAGGGGTGTTGAAGGAACGCCTACTACAAATCGTCTCGGTGGCCACACAGGTCGCCATTTCGAGGAGGGTGTCCCGCTTCAAGCTCCAGCTCAAGAGATCGCCAGGAAGAAAGAACAAACCGGGGTGGGAGGGATGACCGACCCACACTGCCATGGCGTGGGGATGGAGCCTGGAACGCGGATTAGGACTTAAAACACGTAAGATGTAGATGTATGGGTGTGTATAGAGAAGGGCAGGCGGAGCCAGGACAGCAAGCATATTAGCAGGATGGATCGATGTTAAGCTGGAAGTAAGTGTGATACGAGTATATACTCGTAGTAGTAGTAGGTGCATACTCATTAAGAGAGTTATAACATTTATTTGTTGTGTGTATTGGGAAGGAAAGGAGGAGCAATAAGGGCAGCAAGTAAGGTGGATCGATGTTCAGCTACTATTAATAGCTGGAAGTAGGTACAGAAGAGAGTTAGGATTATTGCGTAGGTTTACCGTTTTTCTTCGGTTTCCCTTAGTTTTCTTCTTCTTTCTGGAATAATAATAGAATATATATGATATGATGAATGAGTGACTGGAGGAGGAGTGAAGCTCACGCTGCACATTTTTTTGTCGGATGGCAAAAAAAATAGTAATAATAAGAAATAAATGCGAAGGACAGGGTGGTTACGTAGTATGAATTATTACCGTTAGGAGGAGCATTATTAATTATTATTTAATAATAAATAATTAGGATACTCTCAGGACTCTCGCCACTATTAATACTATTAATAGTAAAACAGTACAGTTGTATACTGGTAAATATATGTATATAATAATATTAATAGTAACTTAGTTTTAGTACTAACATAATAATTAAAAATTTTTAAAATTACCTGTGACACTCTGTACTACCTGGTATGATATATATAATAATATAACTTTTGGTTGGTATCCAGAGGGACCCTCTGTGAGAAAATCAACAGAGAAACATCCAGAAAAAATATGATGAACCGTCGGAAATAGTACTCGTATAAAAAAATTGTTAATTAATTGTGAGTGTATTTTATCGATCCACAATGAATGTTGTACGTAGAGCAGCAGCAGTCGGTGGTCGTGGTCCCCCGTTGTCAGACTTTACTACAAGTTCGTTCGGTGTCTTGCTATTGCCAGACGACAACAACAAAAAAATACGCACTATAACAGTAAAGTGGGTCCCCGAACGCACAGCCGGTTCTCTTTACTAATAGTATGATGGTGTCGTGACAAGCGATTTTCGCCGCACTAAACTGGGTACCGCACTATAAAGGGTACCGCACTAACGAGGGACCACAAGAACGACTGCTTTTGCTGAATCCGCATCGAGTTTAATTCTTGATAAAAGTATAAAAATTGGCACAATTTGTCCAAACAGCAAAAAAAGAGTTTCTTCACACGAAAAGTTTAAGTTTACGTAGAGAAGTTTGCGTCGTACGACAATCTTTTAATCTTTTCGTATTTCGCATCGATCCGAATCACCGTGTGCGGTTGTTGCGGTTGTAGGAATAGAATGCGATAAGTACCAGGTGTAAAACAACTATTGTGCGCGATTCGCGCGGAGATATCATGACATTTACGTCATATTCATCTTGATATTGAAGAGGGCAGTATCAGTATCTTGCAAAAACCTAAAAAATGTATCTGATATGTTCTACAAAATTATAAAATCACGGCAGATTAGATCAAAATCGCGCGGTATCATGCCACAACTGCACGTTGCAATTAAAAATCTGTGATATTTCCGTACTCAAAACGGCCGTTCATAATCCGAGAAATATTCTCCGATTTTAAGGTACTGTACTCTTCTTTCACTGTAAAAATACGTATGATACGTACTGGTAGGGACTCCGCTTTTCTCGATTCCTCCAAAATACCAAATAATCATCCAACCGATATTTTCCAAGCGCGTTCGGTTTGTGTCCTCATTGTTACATCAAAACTACAGACATAGACATCTCTCTCTCTCTGGTGCGCAGAGAGACGACTCACGTATATCAGGAGTAGGCCCAGAACTAGAGGCCATCCCTGCAGTGTAAGGGCCGACCCTGTGGTAGATGCGCAGGATTGGCGCGCAGGGACGCCACGGGAAGCTTGAACAACAGACAAGAGAGAATTTGCCACACCTCAGAGGGAAGGGCTCGGGGTGACCCGTTTGTGTTTAATCGCGCAATCGCTTGGGAGGGAAGGCAATGGCGCCCCATCGAGAGCTTTGCCGGAGCGGGACCACAACGCCGCCACCCGAGGACATGGGCGCCTTGTTGGAGGATGAGCTTGTCGTGGGGGAACAGTACTGGATGCAGGACGAAAAGGGCGACGAAGTTTGGACTCTTGCGGAAGTGCTTGAGCAGTGCGACGGGCACGTGAGCATCAAGCTGCTCGACTCTGGGGAGCGAAAAGAGATTGATCAGGTGAGAGCAAGCGTGTTTGTGTGAGAGAGACTAAAATTCTGTTTGGAAGCTCTCAGCTCGGCAGCAGCAGCAGCAGCTTTGGACACCATCCGCTGCTTGCATATACCGTATCATTGTGCCAGGGTCACGGGACCGCTGGCTTGTCTCGTCGCCCCGCTCACCTCCGCTCGGGGTTCGCCACCACCCGCGTGCGTTGTGGTGGTTGGTGTTTTCCGTTTCTTTTGTTCCAGTCCCTCCTCCCGCCTTTTTCTCGATATTTCTCCTCTCATACACAAAGTAAAGCTCGGGAGGGAAAGGGTCTTTGTGTGTGTTGCGCCGCCTCAATTTTCCTCTTGACTTGGGAGAACCAGCTCCCACTGTTTTTGTGTTTTCGTGCTGTGTTTAGTGTGTGCTCCCATCAAAAAGAAAGAAAAAAGAGTCCCAGAGCCACGGACGAAGACTGCTATTGATAATTAGACAGGACAGGTCTTGTCCTCCCCGCAGGCCGTATCACATACAACTAGACAACAATGATGCGTGCATTGTATCCACCTGGCGGATACCTCTTGAAAAAAATGGTTCTATAGCTGTCTGCGGCAGCGGCGGCGGCGGCGGCAGCAGCAGCAGCAGGTGCAGGACCTCTGCTGCTTCCCCAACAGGGGGAGCAGAGCCGGCTCTCTGCCTGCTTCCCATCGGCTCTACGTATGTTTTTCTCCATATAGACGGTACGAGTAGCTAAAAGACTTTAACTCCCATTATCAAGTACAGCAGGTCGGTTAGTCCCCACCGCTTGTACATCATCCCCGCAGAAGAGACGATCGACTTTTCGTGAACGCAAGACCCGATCGATCTCGAGTTCGCCCGCATAAACGGCTGGGGGGGAGAGAGCTCTCTGTCAACCACGCCTTGTCAATAGCTTGCCAGCGGGCGGCGCTTGAGACCGCTATTAGGTAGGAGTGGTGGCTAGGCGCTGCGCGCGAGAGAGAGATAGTGCGCCCGCTGGCCGGACAAGAACAGCATGCAGGAAGAACGCGAATCGGTTCTTCGGCAGACGTATGCCAACTGCTGTAAGCGGTACGGCGGCTTCGGAGAACAGGAAGGCACATCTCCCCTTGCTCCTCGAGAGTCTCGCACCACCGGAGAGGAAGGAGCAGCAGCAGCAGCAGCAGCAGCAGCAGCTCCTTCTGCAGCAACAGGAGGAGGGGCAGTGCCGGCCCGACGGGAGCAAAGCATTACGAGGCACCTCATGGCGCGCCCGATGATCATGCCTCGCGCTCTTGCTGCTGCTGCTGCTGCTGCTGCTGCTGCTGCTGCTGCTGCTGCTGCTGCTCCAGAGCAGGCGCCCCAGTCCCCCTACACAGCCTCCCCCTCCACAATAGCCGAAGAAGATTCGGAGGACTACGATGTTCCTCCTACTCCTACTGCTGCTGCTGCTGCTGCTGCTGCTGGCACTGCTGCGAGATTTTCTGGTAGCGTCTGGTCCGGTTCGAATCCGGTGGTTGCTTCTTCCAAGCCGAAATCGAATTCGTTTAGAGCTACCGTGGAAGTCGGATTGGAGGAACAAGAAGAGCCACGGAGGCGCGTCGGAAGGGCGGCCTATGTTTCCGATTCTACACTGGTCAGTTCACCCCCCTGCAGCAGTTGACAGCAGCTCTGTGTGTGCAGTGTGCATGCAGTCTACGGCATGTGTTCGAGTAGCTTCCTTTTGTTTTGCCTCGCGTTTTACGTATGATATATACCAGGTACGTACGAAGTATATAGGTACTGGGCTGCTACTTACTACGAGTACCACTAACAAGCGGGATGTGTGTACGTACGGTATGCTAATACAATATGTTTGTGTTTGGGGCGATGTAGATGACTCTTGCGTCGTTTGCCGGCCGTCAGCCATGTCCTTTCGTTTGCGTACAGCCCTCGAGAGTTATTAGTTGTTGTCGCAACTACTTCCAGTTGCCCATCATCTGTCTAATATCCGTGAGTACGTGATCGTGGTGTTTTGTTCACCGATATAAAGTTGGGATGTTTCGTGCTGTTGTAGTTACTGACAAGCCGCGCACGTATAAGATCCCCATCAAAAGCTCTGTGCAGCGGCAGCTATTGGGGGGGACCATAGTAAATAGGACCAAATATTGTTAGCAAAAATAGGGAAACATATTGTTTTTGGTGTCTACAGTAGGTTCTATTGTGTCTACAGAGTAGGTCCAATTAACTATGGATCAACTATTGTTAGCAAAAATAGGGAAATATATTGGTTTTTGTGTCTTCAGTAGGTCCTATTGTGTCTACAGTAGGTCCGCAATAGTACTAACAAGCCTTGCACGAATAAGATGCCTATCAAAGCTCTGTGCAGCGGCAGCTAAACGACATTAGAACTTGGGTTCTTGCCTAAGGAGGCGGGGCGCCTTCTGGTGCTATGAGATGATGTAAAAATGTCTACATCGGTCGGCTGTATCCACGAGAGCAGTTCAGTATGATATGTCCTTGAATATGAATACTTGTCGTGGGATCGAGTTATCGTAATGTTTACTTAATTTTAGCGTGTGTTTTTGTTTCCCGCCCGACAGACGGGCGGTATTGCTTTGTATAAGAATGTGAATGTTATCCTCGTGATGTACTTGATCATAGTATGAAATGTGAAGTTGTCTTTTTCTTCTTGCCTTGCAACGAAAGGGTGTGTACGTACTGCTGGTATGATACATTTGTACTGCTGCTGTATCAGGTAGTAGGCTGGTGTCATGTACTAATGATGTAAATGATGTGATTGTGATGATTTCTGATACGAAGCATCATCTTCCGTTGTTGTCGAGGTGCGTTGCAACCGCCGTGGCCATGTTTTACCAGGTACCTGGTACCATACACGAAGCTTTACGTACCTTTCCCATCTTTTGACCATGACTTCTACGAGTATAGTCTGGTATTATCGCACTATTCGTGGTGTACAAGGTATGACAGAGAGCTCTGCTGCACATCATACCAGGCACATATATACACCGGCCAGCCAAGCAGTAAGCCTCCCCGCTCCCCGCAAGCCCCACGTACCGTAAGCCAGAGTACCTGGTACAGCAATAGCCAAATTTAGCTATATACTACAAGCAGAAGTACCAGGTAGTTTACGTACAATACAAGTATGGCATGGTTCACCTTTCCAGATAAATCAGGCAGGCAAACAGTTTTTTTGAGGATGACGAGCGCCTTTGTGTTTAATTTGGTTCGTCTTTGCTTTCGGGGCTTGCTCGGCGTGGTTTTCTTTTTTTCTACGCTCTTGGCACCAGGTACAGATAGCCCTTATCTTCCTATCTTACCCGTGGCGAAGGGGACGGATCAACTTCAGCAGAACGTGCCCCCTCGCCCCCCCCCCCTCCAACCTCCAAGCCTGCGCCATTCCTTTTATATATGTTCCCATCATCGATAGAGACTAATGTGAAGAACACACACACACCGGCACTGCTGCTGTCTGCTTGTGGTTTCATACTCCAGCATCAGCGTAGTAACGCGTGTGCTGTATCATACGTAAAATGCTAAAATACGCCGGCTAATATAGTACCAGTATCATACCAGGTACATACTGTTACCACTCAGGGCGGAAGTGTAAGGAACGTTTGTTGTTCATATTTACATCCCAACGGTCCTTATAATTCCGGCCACAGTGATATATTTTTGTGTTGATAATAGGGTGCTGCCAGTGTGTCTTTCTTGGTGGCGGGAGGTTTGGCCTCTTGGGGCACTACTATTAACGTTAATATTATCGATACTCGTATACTACAAATATATACCAGTACAACTGCTGTAGTATAAATAGTAGCTTAATCTTTTCCCTACCGCCAAAAAGTATCCCACACTATTTCCAAGTATTTTTGTCCCCAAAAACCGTTTCCGGCTCTTAAGGGGTTAACCTTTTCACTACCGCCACAAAGTATCCCACACTATTTCCTTGTAGTTTTGTCCCCAAAAACCGTTTCCGGCTCTAAACGGGATCCTAGTGCATTTTATATTGGGCCCCCCTTGTATAACGACGTCCCTTGTCATAGGTGGTGCAGGCAAGGCAGTCAACAGCGGGAAAAAAGGTGCCCGGGAATTTGCGGTTCTTTATTATACCGTTTTGCCTTATCGCGGGGTCCCTTGACCCCTTTAGAGCCGGAAACGGTTTTTGGGGACTAAAACACTTTGAGTTAGTGTGGGATACTTTTTAGCCTTATCGCGGGGTATCTTAAAAGGGGCTACAAACTCTGTTTTGTTTTTCAAATGTTTTTCAAAGAAGACAGCAGTGGTTTGTGCGATGAACGAAGAAGGCGATTGGTTCGGATTGGTTCGGGTTGGTTCGGGTTGGTTAGCCCTCATGTCTCATGTCGCTTGAGGCGTCCGAACATTTTTGCTTTCGTATTGCTCTGCGCGTATTGCTCTTCTATTCCTCTACCTACGATAAAATATGACACTCGTACATACGAGTACCTATGTATAGGGGTGCTGGTGTGTCAGGTTCAGGGATGGATGTCGCCGTCGTAACATTTGTTGCTTGAGGCTAAGGATCGGATGAGTCACGGGTGGAGTCCTGTCCTGCGTGGGCGTTGAGGGATTACTGGTAGGTATCATGGACAAAAAAACTGTTCTGTTGGGGGCTCAAATTATCAAATGATCAATTATCAAATGATCGAAGTTCCAAATGATTCAATTTACAAGGTACCAGGTATGTCATTCGTCATTTGCTGGCTTCGACTCATTTGCGATTTTTTTTTTTTCGGTTTTCTCTTTTGTCTCATTATAATAGGCAATCTGTGTCCACGGAATTTTTTATCTCTTTATCATAGAATGAGGAATCAGGACGGACACTGGGTGTACTCAAGTCGTTGGGTAGAAAGAACGGTTTGATTCGAAGACAACAGCAACAACAACACCACCACCAACAGGCAATACTGACTTGTACCTGGCATCATAGCCCAGAGTATCGATTATCAAAACATATCGAATATCGGGTGTCTTGCGTTTTTGCGTTTTGTATATGCAGGCGATTTTGGACGGTTCGATTTAAGAGAGGGCAAATAGTTTGGTACGGGCATACTTGACCCTTTCACTACCGCAAAAAAGTATCTCACCCTATTTCCAAGTAGTTTTGTCCCCAACAACCGTTTCCGGCTCTAAAGGGGTTAAAACAAACAAAAATGCAAATAAGTATGTCGCCGATGGTTGTTGGGTGTGTATTATTTGGGGGTGGATGAACTTAATTGGTTATTTATTGACTTCGGCTACGATACTGTGAATTCATTATTTACTATTTTTGGGGAGGATTGATTATTTGGTTATTGACTCGGGCTAAGTACGTAGTGTGAGTTTATTATTTAACATTTTTGGGGAGACGATAGGCCTGCGACTCGTGACATTGTGAACAAAGATGTCATACATACTAGGAGAACGGTCTTTTGGGGGTGCCTTAAGGCCTCTTTGGGATGTGTTATATGTAAGGGGCCGGTCAGCCAAGGGGTCAAAAACCGCTGTCTTCTACCGTGGCATTGATCCTTGCGAATGAAGGACGCGGGGCCTGCAGCGATGGAAACGCGGAGATAAGAGAGATGTATAATATGCTTCGCTCGATGTAGGCTTTCGTTGTAGTGTTTCTGGGCCCGCAACAAGCGTCTGCTGGAAAGAGCCGAAAAAAATGTACCGGTAGGCCCAGCTCGTCCGCCCCCTTCTCCGAAAAAAAAGGTACTCGTACAGATTTTGAAGGCTGGCAATCTGGAAGGGTAATATTCGACTCATAAACGTTTAATTTCCCCTTGGTTTTCTTATTCTTATTTCTGGCGATTTATGTTTATGGGTGGTTGGCGTTGAAGCCCAGCGTGCTGCCAATGGTTGAATGGCAAACATGACAATATGATACCTACCGGCGCTTGACGCACGAATGCTTCGGGAATTCATATATACAAGTATACGAATAAAATTGCTGCAGTGCGTTGCTCCTTTCAAGCACGCGATGACTGGTATACAATGAGCCATTCCCAGTTTCACATTATTAAGCGCTTATATTATGCTTATGGCCATGCATGGCTTAATCTTTTGACACAAGCGTATGCCTGCTGGCGTTAGTATTTGAAACAAGAGTATGGATATACTGGCAGAATCAAACCACCCGTCAACCTGTACACAAACAAACGCGCATACATGTCGAGCATGACGACGGCGCACTCGTGAAAGTCTTCCCTCTCTGGCCGCATAGACGACGCCTCTTCCCTCGTCAACCGGCTAAGCTTGCCGAGGACAATCGACGGCAAGAAACTGCACAGCGTCTGGAACTTGTTCGCCTTGGCCTGACGTGACGATAGAGACGCGGGAAGCAGCGCCGGGAGGTCGAGGGAGGAAGTGGAAAGGGTCTGCTGGCGGCAATTGCGCAATAATATATCATAGCTGCGAGGATGGTGGTTCGCAAACGATGATTGTGGGGGGTAAGAAGTGTTCTCTCCCAAAAGAACAACCCAGGATGGCTGTAATGCATTAGGGGGTCTATGCGTTAGAGGACCGGTCCGGGGAATCTGGGCTATCATAGGCAGCTGATCATAGGGGACCGCTGCACTAGGGAATCGCATCAAAACTTTGGAGCAGGGGACCGAGTGGCTACTCGTTCCGTATTATGACTCCAAATTCTGCCTTCGACAGTACCAGGTATAGTCTACATTAATAGTGCGTGGACTGGGTTATTTCTTCTCTCTGCCTGTTGGAAGTGGCGCGAGGCAGTCAGTATTCTATTCATTGCAGTTTTTAGATTTCACATTACATACAGTAGTACTACTGTATTGATGATACAGGTTTTTTACACTGCAATTCACGCCTTGAAAAGCCCTGCAATTTATTCTGCAAAAACACGTATGATGTGCATACGCGCGTACTCGTAGGTATATACCGGTAAGTAGGAGCTCCAATATGGTAAGTAAGTCCCTCGTCCGACCTTCCAACCATACTCGAGAACAGCACGACGATACCCTTAATTGGCGCTGCAATACAGCAAAAAGCAGCACCCTGCGGAACAACTGGGGAACAGAGCGCCAATACCGTCAATTGGCGCTGAAATACAGTATAAAATAGTGCACTGGGGAAGAGTACGCCAATATCGTTAATTGGCGCTGCAATATCAGTTTTTAACAGGGATGGGTACAGTGTTACATATACACTAGCGGTACGGCCACGGCTCCGTCCGTGGCGCTAGCCCTGCATTGCCCATAGTGGTAGTGTACCATTCACTCTGAACGGAGGTGTAAGGACCATTGGGGTATACGTAGACGTATTGTCCAAACGTCCCTTGCATTTCCGTCCGTAGTCAGTACAGCAGCAGCAGTAGTAAATGAGCCCCAGCCAACCACAAATAAGCCAGTACCTGGTATGTGGCAAACTAAAACCCACAGC
>JAYJME010003380.1:0-12172 GCA_036873775.1 Costaria costata | reverse complement strand
CCTACCCGTCTCCCGGCCGTCCCCTCTCCCCTGCGCCCATCCGCGCGGTCCAACCAATGTCTGCCCGGTCAGTGAAAACTCAACCTGCTCCGTCCCCGCATTCCAGGGATGCGAGGGTCTGTGGTCTTAAAATACTACGGCTGTGCATGACAATGATTTTACACGCCCGCGCCCAGCAAGATTGTTTATGCAATACAAATATATATATATATATATATATATATATATATATATACCAGGTATATATATATATATTAGCGCCCAAACGCTGGAGGATTCTCTGCTAGGAGTAGAACCGGTGCTCCTTCTCGAATGGGATGCGTGGCCAAAACGAGCAAAGCAAGCAACGAACGAGTACGCCTCTCACCCCCCTCACCCCCTTTCCTATCGACCTATCTAACAGCACCCCTCCGACCCTACCCCACACATCCCGACCGACGTACCCACCCACCCACCCACCTGTCTTTGACGATGACGACCTCGACAGCAGTGAGGGGAGTTGCAGCAGTTATCGGCGTGCCGTCAGCGGGGAAAAGTACCGCCCGCCGTTGCGAAGACTCAAGCCTGCTCAAGACGGTCACCTGCCCCATCCGATCCGATGCGACGACACATCACATACAATGTAATATCTCACATCATAACATATATCATATATCATGCCGTATAATAAGTGACATAATATCATATACTATAATAGAGCATATCAAATCAGAATATAGTATACCCAATCACATTCTATCATACCGTATCATATCATAGCATACCATATGTACAATATAATATAAAATAATATAATATAAAATAATATCATGTAATATAATATATTATAATATAATATAATATAATATCATATAATATCATATAATATCATATCATATCATATCATATCATATCATATAATATAATATCATATCATATCATATCATGTCTGCTTCTACAATAGCCCCCCCCCAAACCAGCGATTTTCTTTAACGAAAACGTTTAATGGCTGTTCGACACGAGGAAAGGATGCTATGAAAACAATATACCTGGTAGCTTTTAGCAATTTCTTGTTTGCGAAGGACTATCGAATTATGGCGTCGGGGTGACCAGGAGCACCGTATTCCAGGGGATACGGCCGGGAGCTGGTTTCAAAGCCGGCGATCTCGTTAAATAAATGTTGCGGGGGGGGGCTATCGCAGCACACGTCTATGGAGCTCCTCCTTCAGTGAGGTATGTAGCCCGAGAAACTTTAAGTGCTGCCCCTGTGTGTGTTCTTCACATTAAACCGTTCCTCTACTCGTCGCCATCCAGCAAACCCATTGTCCGTGCTGATTCTTCACCCTAGGAGAAACACGCGCTGTGGTCACAAGCTACGACACAGATATCATGCAATACGAAGTTCAACAATGCATTGGACAACGCACAACGTAACTGTCATGCCGTTGTACGGGGTACGGCAGGCACGACATACATTCATACGCCAGCAACCGACATGCATCGAAAGAGAGAAGGCGAAATCAATCAAAAGAAAACAAAAAGAAAATAAAAATAACTACCACAGCATGGTTCTAATAAGGTAAACAGATGTGTGTGTGTTCTTCACATTAAAACATTCTTCTACTCGTCGACATCCAAGCACCAAGTCAGTGTCCGTGCTGATTCTTCACCTTTTTTTAGGTAGTAGATAAACGCTCTGTGGTCGCAAGCTACACGACACAGAGATCATGCATTACTTGCAATAATAATGCATTGGACAGTACACAGTCGTATTCTGTTTCCCCCTTGCGTGTGCATTCTTTGGTTCGTGCTCGGGGTATCTCTGTTGTTTTACGCTATTGCTCGCGAGCTGTGGCTCTACGAGTATACTTTTCGGGTGGAATGTTTTTGTCCTCTTGATCTTGATTTTGTTTTCATTCCTTTCCGCTTTTCGTTTGTTTTCTTTCTATCCTTTTTTCTTATTTTTCCTTTCTTTTTTTTTTTTTCTTTTTGATTTAGCTGGCGTATGAATTTTTGTTGAGCCTGTCGTACCCAGTACGCTGGCATGTACTATGCATTGTTTGTAATGCATTATCTCTGTGTCATAGATTGTGACCACAGAGCGTGTTTCTCCTAGGGTTAAGAATCAGCACAGACAATGGGTGTGCTGGATGTCGACGAGTAGAAGAACGGTTTAATGTGAAGAACACACGCACGCATGCATCAAAAGAGAGAACATAAAATAAACCAAACGAGAAAGAAAAATAAGATACTAGAAAAACAAAATAGAAAAAATTGAAAAAGGTGGAAGATTGAACGAAGGAAATATGGGGTTTGTGGAGAGGTACTGAATCGTTGGCCGGATTGAAGAGGGGATGGGGAAGAGGGTGTCGAGTCGGCGAGATTGCAGGTGGTTGAGTTGGGAAGACAGAGAGGCTGGGAAGGGTTGAGAGAACAAGGAGAGGAATACCGTTGAGTACGGGACCCTACGTGTGGGTGTGTGCGAGCAGGGGCCTGGCACTGAATAGCAAGAGGACAACCAAGAAGCAATCCAAACGGTAAACACAACTCGGAAACACTACGAGAAACCCTGAACAACGTGAGACATCAGAAATAATGCCCCGAGCTCGAGCCAAAATGCACACGCCGCATGGATGAAACTAAAATAAGGTTAGACGTAAGGAGAAGGGAAGAAAGAAGAAAGAAAGGCAGAAAGAACCCACAGTAACTGAGGGTAGAAGTTAGGTACCAACGAACGGTTGATTGTATTTTGCCCTGCGCGATGGAAGGCAATGTCGACTACACCTGGTCAGACTTGAGATACACCGGCAAACGGACCGTATAGTTTACCACTGGTTCGACACTGCGGTCTGTCGTTAACACGTATTCCTAACCACAGCAGCTGTTGATTGGGTTGTGGTTCGGGAGAATATAACGCTGCTATTTTTGCTCGTGCTCGGGGTATATATAGGGGTAGATATTGATGTGTATAAACTATATCTGCGGGCGCCCCGGAAAGGTGTTTTTCGACACCTAACTATCTAAAATGGTCAGAATGGAAAACAAATCGGAGCACTGTGATGGCGGTGGACGATTTAGCACAGGGGGGGTGTTTAAAACCAAGTGATTGGTTTTTGGTAAAATTCAGAAAAAACAATTGTTTTGTGCTACATCGTCTAGCGATCACAGACAGTGCTCCGATTTGTTTTCCCTTCCGACCATTTTAGACGTGAGGTGTCGAAAACAAACTGTTTGGATGCCCCTGCTTGTTGGGTCATTTTATTGTTTTGTTTCCTCTTCCGCGCTGTGGCTCTTCTTTCCGTCTGGGTCGTGTCTTCTTTTTCCTCTTCATTTTGTTTAATTGTGTTTTGTTTGTTTTTTTAGTTCATCATTTTATCATTTCTTTCATTTTTTACTTTTTCTTTCTCACATATTCTTTCTTCGGGTTTATGTCGTTTGCTGGCGTATCGTGTTGTGCCTGTCGTCAGTACGGTGGAATGATATTGCGTTGTCTAATGCATGCACTACAAGGAACAACATCTGTGTCGTAGTTTGTGAGCACAGAGTGGGTACATTCTAGGGTGAAGAATCTGTACCGTTACTGGGTTTGCTGGGTGTCAACGAGTAGAAGAACGGTTTATTGTGAACACGCACACGCACACGCACACGCACACGCACACGCACACGCACACTGACACACACATACACAAACACGCGCCGCGCACACACACGCACACTGTACTCCATGTTTATCAAGGTTTCGTGCCGGCTCCTCCACCCCGCTGACGGAGCGGCCATAAGTAACTACATACTCGTCCACATGTTTATTGTTTCGACAACATTTATCTCTGAGAATCATTCCCTACGCCGTACCAGAATCATACTATCAAATGTCTGGAAAAACGCGCCGGGCTGTTTTTCTCGAGAGCGTAATACTGCTGTAGTGTTATTGTTAAGGTACTCGTCCGTTGGGATATTGGTCAAAGGTACGACCTTGCCACAATTTACATTACCAACTTGCCTATGGAGTACCTGCAGCGCTTGCTACCATTCGTGTAAGAGTCACCACAAAAGTTCATGGGACCAAAATCGTTGGTTGAACGGTCGCCGAAAACGGTATATTCGCACACAATGGATATTCTATTTTCTGTCATGTTCGAAACAATAATATTGCAGATTTGTCCGTATGTGCTGCCAGTACAATTTTGACTCTCCCGACAATCACTCAGAAGGACCCTATTTAACACCGCAGAGGGGTTTGATCCGCGAAGGAAGAGCTTTTGGGACCCCGTGTTTACTCCCAAGCGCTGGGAGGGAGAGTGGTGGGTGTGTCGTGTACTGTGCTGCTAGTCTGGCTTCCGACTTCTCTGCATAACAAAACTAACAGCAGGAGGAGATGAGGTCGCTTGAAACACGCTCGAGAGCTGCACGCGCAAGACTTCGCAAACCGGACACATCATATCATTTCAACCATTTGTGATATGAGCCGTTCGGGGAAGACATATCCCTGGTATATATGATCTGCATGGCCTAGAGCATGTTGCCGGGTGGGATGGAGTCGTACGATCTGCGTGGTCTAGCGTAAGATTCCTGAATTGGATCTTTTTTGCACAGGTTCTATACACGCGCAACGATAGATAGATATAGGGCCTGGACAAGCCGGATTGTAGTCTGCCTGATGTGTGCAAGGCTTCTCAGTGCCGAGGGACGCTCAGGGATATCCCCTCCTTGCACGAGAAACACGATCTCGGTGCGTGCAGGAAGAATCTGGTTAGGCTTTGTGTGTATTGTGGTCGGTGAGTTTGTGAAACGGGATTGCTTGGGCGCACGTGTCTCGAGTCGACCTTGAGGGTGTTTTGCCCAGTTCCCAAAAGGTTTTGCCTCCAGGCCGTCCGGGCTACCTCGCTTGGGATACTCGTACTGAACAACGGTTTTGCCTCAGTTATCAAGTTTCGTTTACCTGTAACCGCGATGCGATCTTCGACGGTGACACACGCGAGCTTTTTATGGGGCTGCCACTGCTGTTCGCGACGCCTTGGATTGCTCTCGCATAGTGCACAACGCGTCGTATTTTACACTGGATTCTGCATATTAGCCGTTCGAAGAATCTGTCGACGCTTCATCCACGATATATTCGTATGATATAACCAGAATGCTCACCTTTTTGCGGACCTCACAGCTCCTGGTGGAAACCATCCCGCGGCTGAACCCCACCCCCGCGCCCCCCCAGCTTGCGTCGGCCTCGAGCCTCATCTCCAAGACCACCGACATGTCAGGGCAGCGCTGCCAGCCGACCGGCACTGTTCCGGAGGCGACATCGACTGCGGAAATCTTGAACAAGTCCAGGGGTTGAATCGTCTTAGACTGTACCGCAATGAACCCATCGTTGCCTGCTTCAGTGACGGCTTCGTCTTGGTGAGAGTCGCTGCTCGTGGCGGCAGTGGAGCGTGCGTCGCGCGCCAAGACCTGCGAATTAATAGAATGGAATAGTTAATTAATGGCGAAGGTTACATATCCCTTTAATTACTTTTAGATTAATTTATTTTTATCTTTTTCACTCCTGCACTGTACAAAAAACAGCATATATATGCCTAACTCTAATTTCAAGTGCTTTATGCCCCAAACGGGATCGTTGTCCGCTTATACCCTGGACAATAGACAAGGAATTTTGCAACATAACTAATAGCGTACAATATGGCGCAATGAACGAGTTTGTTGCCGGCGGCAAAATCAAACGATTGGCATACGTTTCTTAATCTAACTGTTATCGTCTGTGATATCAATCGGTATATTTATTTCTCCCAGCGTGAGCTCGAGCAGCAGTCTGGAGCAGTAGTCCTTCGGTCAAAGCTGTATGTTTGCCGACAATAGTTGTCAATGGATGTGTTGCACTCGAAAAATATGTTCCAGCAGTGTCACGGTCAACATTGACTATCGATAGATGCCTCGCACAATATATGGTGGCTGGCAATGTCCATCAATGGACGACGTGCACAACAATCTTTTGGAGTGAACAACGTTTACCGATTTGACAGTATCGCCAGTCTATTCCCACACGTGCAACGTACTCTACAGAAACACAGAGCAGTGCAGTTATTGTGCGACATCAATGACTCGAAAAAAAAACTCCAAACATAAAACAATGAAATCAAAGCATTGTGGCCGTAAGTCCAAGGTTTACGATGTTAAGTAAAACTGGGTCGTGAGAGGTTAATACCTCGATTTACAAGAACAATTTATTTTAATGCAAAACTTCATTTTTAGGCCGTAAATTCTACACTTTTTTAAATCGTACGTGGTTATTTGATTAAGTGTATAATGAGATTATAACTAAAAACTTATTGGATTTTGGTTGTCGGTATTAAACACGTATTATTACCACAGGTGGGCACCTGATAACATCTTTGAAAAACTGGAACCGGATAGAAGAGACGTTATTCTCAAACCCGAAAACACGTTTAAACTGGTTGTTGTTTAACAGGTAGGTACGAAGTATATAATATAAGCCTCCAAAATATAGGGAACTCGGGGTTATTGTTCACGTTCCCCCCGGGTTTCACCTTGTTACGTTCTCCCAAGTGCGTATTTGGTTCTGTGCGTTACCTTATATGAATTCAACTTTCACGCTTGCAGGTTCTTTCATGTTCGTGTTGCCCATTGCTGCAGGCCCGTTTGAGTGTAGATGGGGTGCCTTAAATTGTGTTAGAAAATACAAAATTGAAGCCGGTTTTTTATTATGAACACCACGCCTGCCTGGTTTAAAAAACCGCGGTTAACCGATGTTTTTTCCGGTGTCCACCTCTATTTATAACAGCAACACAGGGGGGGTGTATCGATGTCTATTATCTTGGTACTCCGGTTTCTTTTGTTTTCGAGCATACTTCGTATATATATAGTGAACGTCAGTTCGTGTTTCAGCAAAATACACACTATGCTTCACGACAAGTTCTATGATAAGAGCATTGCCGCTACAACGACCCCCAAAAAGGGTTCGTCAATGGTCATCGTCGACCACGATAGACTGGCAACGCTGTCAACTGATAGGTATTGTGGACAGCAGTACATTTTGGCATGTTGTGCTATCGGTGGTTAGCATCATGGGATGGATGGTATACGATGTGCTTATACCCTGGGCAATAGAAAGGAACATTTCGTTGCGATAACGTGTGATGTGCCTATATCCTGGAAAATAGAAATGACTATAACATTGCCGGTACAGTAGGTCCGAAAAGGGAATCTATATATATATTATCATTGTTAGCCACCATAGACAGGCAATGCTGTCTATCGATACATATGTACTTCATATATACAGTCAGGAACAAAATATGTTTGAGCAATGAAAACAGTATGGTACTGTTGTCCAAAACGATGGCTGTTGTTGTCCTGAGCAATAGATATCGGGAAAGCAACCACGACATGCCTTGTTTGAGCAATAGACCAAAACAGTTGTTAATCGACAGGTATTGCCGCCAAGACTAGTTGTCATAGTATCCGACAATAGCTGTCTCCATCCACAACATACTATTGGGATGTGTTACGACAATAATAATTGGCTATTGGGGTGTGGTACCACGAAATACTATTGTCTGACCCTGTATTGGTGCCGTGTAATGGGATATATCGAGCGCCATCGCTGCCTACGGTAGTTTAGCGCAAAAGGAAGCCAAACCAAATCAAGCAACAGGGCAAGGACGGAAAGACGGCTGGTGCTATACAGAGCCAGTGCAACCCGTTCTCCCAAACGTATTCCTTCCACCGCAACAGCATGGCTACAGTACGAGACCAGATTGTTGCTGGTTCCCTCTTTCTTTGCCTTTTCCGACAAATCTGTTAATATTGTAGCCAATTAGATTCCAAACAAACGTGGTACAACATTGTAGGATGTCATCAATCCACTACAGTAACACCCAGCATAGCTAGCCACCGACGCGTTCCAAAGCACAGGGGACCATGCAGGACAGGCTCCCTCCGACGGGAACGGGGGTCAATATAAGGACCCCAAAATACGGGGATGTTCGTTTTTTCCCCCCGGTTCTGGCTCGCTTGCATGTTTGGTTTTGCCAAAGATTTGGCGAACCCTCCGTCAACATTTACACCACCAGGGCTTATGTCCTCAGACTTATCCAAAGGTGTTGATTCGAAGACACGGTATACTGACAGTTAAATGGGACGGAGCGAAGGGCCATACTTTCATTTCCTACCGCAGCTCTGACAGTTAAATGGGACGGAGCGAAGGACCAAACTTCATTTCCAACCGCAGCTGTTTATCGTGCAAGATGCGTGCTACGATATATGTAGCACTTTTCGGTGAAACTAGTTTGTTAACGACGGAGATCATTAGCCCTAAATCGTCGGGATTCCGTTATTTTCTTGGAATATAATTCGCTTTGCATCCAGGCCATGGGATGGTTATGGGGTCAAGCTCACAACATTTATCAAAGTTGGGTTATGGATTAGGTGCAGAGCCCCCGAGGTGGGGAGCCTTACAAAAAACATGGAACAACACCTTTATCGTAGCATCGGTCGCTGGCTCTAACTTAACCGTAGCACAATACAAAATAATTCATGTTTTTTTCGAAGCTGAACGTATGGGAATACGGACTCTGCAGTCCACCATCATTAGTATCTAGTTGATTCGTAGTCACTCTACCTTGATTACACTACAGTAAGGATCTTAGTCTAGATGCGGATAAATGCAATACGCTGGGAAACTGTGTAGGTTTGGTACTCCCGGCGGTGTACTGTAGTATGTATTTTCAAGCTGCCACTATTAATAGTCTATCACCATACCAGAGGGTAAGTATCAAGGAACGGTACATAGAACGTTACGGAGACGTTGCATAGAACGGTACAGGGAGTAATGACGGACTGTCGGCCAGTACGACAACCCGTAGAGTACATGTATGTGCCCGTAGCATGGGCATTGTTTCTCCGTAAGGATTCGGTGACGGCCACGCCCAACTCGACCACTCCTGTTTACTCCTGAGTCCTCCTGAGTTCTCCTTCTTCTTCCTCTTCTATTTTCCTTTCTCTTCTTCTCTGTTTTCTGTTCTCATGGCCACAGAATAAGCGCCTTTCCAAACGATGTCTTTTCTTCTTCACAAGCGATCTTCACACAGACACTTCGGTGCCACCTCTGCTATCTCTCTTCACAGAGACAGAGCCTCGACACGGTTCACACCATTCTAACGTTTCAAGGGGACATCAACTACAGTACCGCGGCGTATAATACTAGCAACATGCCTCACAATTTTCTCCGACTCGTAATATTTAAAAAAACGAGCGATTTGCGTACCGGCTGGCTTGGTATGTGACAACATAGCACAAAACACAACACGTTCAAGGTATACGCATGATACTACTTTGTGACAACACGGCCCGACACATGATCGGTCCAAGTTGCAACGGGCACCATGCCATTTGCACTACTACCTGTTGCACAGTTTTGCACAGCTGTGCAATTTTACCACCGTGACCACAGGGTTTTGTGTCTATCGACTCGGTATTTTGAAGAATCAGCACGGACACTGGTCTCGTTCTTGATGGAGATGGGCATGATAGATGTACCGCCGCAGTGTGAAGAACATATACATTTACTCGAAACGGTTCCCTATCTCTCATAATCTGGTCCTTTATTTACTCTTTGGCGGTTAGGTGCCGAATCATTTTCGATGGCATGGCGTATTGCATTGCCTAGTAGTGTCTCTTTACTACATTACGCAGTGCGCACAACCTATAATCTGTGACGTACTGTAGTTTGTGACCACAGAGCTTTTATCTTTCTAGGTTGAAGAAGCAGAACGGGTACCAGTGTTGCTGGATGTCGACGAGTAGAAAAGCGGTCAAATGTGAAGAACACACACTGCAGTCTACAGAGTCTAGACGTATAGTCTACACAGCAGTTTGAGCAGGGCCCCTAAAACGTACTGTTAGCAGGAAAGCTGGTCAACAGGTTGGATTTCTTGTTTGAGAATGGTCGCGCTCTACGTATATACACGACATACACTGCTGTAGCTTCTTCAGCCCGACAACGAATCCCGAATTTCTTCTTTCCTGTAAGTATTGCCCCGCCTTTCTTTTTGCCCGTTTTCTTATTAGTAAGTGTGCTGTACACTCACACACTCACCAACTACCCCCCGCGGTAGGTCGCCATTCACTGCCCATTTGTCACGGGAAAGGTTGTGCGTGAATACCCCGCACGTAGAATACAGCAGTAGTAGTAATTAAATGACAGCGTTACGTTTGTTCTTTTTCATTTTTTCTTCTCGGTGTTCGGGGCAATGGTCTTCCCTGTGCCAGTATATAATATGGATATTTTCCACCTCCGAGGCACCAGTTTTTTATTGTTGAGTTTATTGTTTTGGTGTTTGGGCGAGGGAGGGGAGATTTAATTAATCGTACTAATCCTACGAGGCACACGATGTCGACCCGGTCGGAATAATTTACTAGAAGAGAGATAACTGAGTGGGGCAGGGTAAATGGGTGAAGCTTGCCTCGCACTAACGAAGTTCGTTTTCTCACGATATAATATATAGAGTACAGTATACGGTAAGGTTAGGAGTTTGGCCGAAGAAACGGTGTGTGTGTGCTCTTCACATAAAACCGTCCTTTTCTACTCGTCGACATCCAGCACACCCATTGTCCGTGCTGATTCTCCACCCTAGGAGAGATATACACGCTCTGTGGTCACCAGCTACGACACAGAGATAATGCATTACAATAATAGTGCAGTTTGTGCTCAGGATCGAATGCCATACAACAGCAGTACGCGGCATGTGTTAATAATTTGGTAGTTAAGAGTTTCAGGCTGAGTTTATTCAAAAATTATAATTAACAGCTACCTGGTAAGCATCTGTGATCAGCGCGGAATGTCACATTAAATCCTACCAGTATATCTATAGCCGCTTTTTAAGAGCCTACGCTAAACGTTGAGGTCACAATAAGCCGCGAGCCTTAGCTAAAATAGGAGGTTCTTAACTGCTGTCGCGTACTTGTGTTTCAATACATCAAATAGTTTTTGTTTTGGAGGAAATCCTCGATCTCACAGCTGACGTTTTTTTTCTTTTATAATAAAAGTATATAGAAGGAAGGAAGGGCCTGCACTGCTCTAAACGGCGGTCGTTTAAAACTGACGGTTGCATCTAAAACAACATAAAGAAAAACATGCCGTTAGCACCACCTCACCATACTATTACGGGGGATAACAGTAAATAGGACCAAATAGTGTTAGCAGGATTAGGGAAATATATAGGTTTTGGTGTCTACAGTAGGTTCTATTGTGTCTACAGTAGGTCCTATTAACTACGGACCAAATATTGTTAGCAACAACATGGAAATATATAGGTTTTGCCTATTGTGTATACAGTAGGTCCTATTAACTACGGCTGTGCCGATTTGAGAGTAGGGTCAATTGACCCGCTTCAGTATAGTACTGCACTGCACACATACCCTTTTCTAAGTCAAATTTCAAGCACTTTGTCCACAAAACGAGAGTGCAGTCCTAAAGGCGTTAAGGCCACGGAGAATCGTGTACCCCTCCCCTGTCCCCGGGTTTCCGGGCGACTCTAAACTCTACAGTAGTAGCGCTTTTTTCTTGTGCATTTTTGGTTAGGCCGCCATTTAGACACGATGCATTTGGACCTTTGACTGGTTTGTGCTTAGCAGAGAGCGGATGTATCAGCTTAGTGCTTCATCTACCACAGCTTGCGATTCTCTCGAGATTCGCGGCCCGCAGGTTCTCAACGGAGGTGTACATATCGATTTTGCGGTGCTGCAGTGGCCGAACGTGGTCGATATTCGGCAGGCACAACACGAGACAAAAAACAACCTTGATTGGAAGTTTTCATTTCAGTTGTGGACAGCTACAGCTCCTCACAAGCAACCACAGCCCGCGAAATTGAGGCACGCTCCGTATGGGGTGTGTGAGGGCGTCGGGTGCGCCAGACAGCAGTCGTAAGCAGCCAGAAACGACTCACGAGGTGCTTTCGTGAACTCGAAGTTGCCACCCAGCAGCACAAAAAAGTCGCAAAATCGGAGATTTGGTTCGCTTGGCCCTCGGAGCCTATTGATAGTACCACGGGTAAGTCAAACCCCCTCCGCCCCCACCAACCCCCCCACCCCCCAACCTACCTCCCCACCCACCCACTCACTCACCCACCCACCCACCCACCCACCCACCCACCCACCCACCGATGACAAAGCGGCTTGCATT
>JAYJME010003379.1:0-12173 GCA_036873775.1 Costaria costata | reverse complement strand
ACACAGTAAAAAAAACGAAATTCAGATTGTTTGCATTGTCGCCAAGATAGTGGCATAAACGTCCGGATCGGCCCTATGTTAAATGTCGGACTGGTAGTTAATAGGACCTACTGTAGACACAATAGAACCTACTGTAGACACCAGAACCTCTGTATTTCCCTATTTTTTGCTAGCAATATTTGATCCTATTTACTATGGTCCCCCGCAAATAATACCCTGGTAGTTAGTTTGTGAGGACTTGAACGCTTGAACCTTTGCTGATACATGTCGTCTTGGGGACACATTACGAGTACAATTACTTGGATTTCGAGGGGACTCGTTTTTTGCAGTTAGCTTGGAACAACCTTAGCCTTGAGCATACTGGTAGGCTATTACCGGTATGCATTATACTTGTATCAGGTAGCGCAGTGCAGGGTTGAGCGTAGCCCTCGGTCGCTGTGCACAAATTTCTTCTTACGAATAATGATAGACCGCTTTTCATATAGTTCGTCCCCCAAAAGATGAGCCTGATTCTCAGTGCTTTTTTGTTTCGTTGGCCTGTATACCAGGTATGTAATGCCGGGCACCTTGTAGGTCGTACTGCTGCTGATCCCACCCGGACCTAAGCCCTCCAAACTCGACCAGTAGTTAGCCGCCGGCAGGATCTACTTGGTCCTTGGTACCTTACTTAATCTCACGCCGCCGACGGCCACAAGCAGCAGCAAAATCGCTTGAAATAACGTTTCTAGAACTTTGCTGCCCGAATCGGTTGTACCAGTAAGGTTTGCAAGGAAGGCCAAACAAAGGTTACTGGTAACACAAGAAAGTCACACATACATTTTTGTTACCGCTGTCAGGGCTCTTGATCCAAACGGGGCGTTTTGAAGCTGGAAACAAAAGCTAAGATCAAAAGCGAAGCTCAGATAGGAAGATACACTCCTTCTGATTGACCTAATAACCAAAACGAGCCCCCAAGAGCCGGACTTGTTTACTGCTGCTCTGTGATAACGAGATAAAGTATAATGCTGCATGCTGCTGCTGCTGCTCCTCCTCCCCCTGTTGGTTTTGGTCTTCACGTTGAACAGCAGTAACCTTTCGTCTACCCAACGACCAACGACATCCCATCCAGCGCACCCAGTATCCGTTATGTACTTCTTGTACAATACAGGATACAGGATACTGTTGTACTAAGAAACATAAGTACTGACCCAGGCCGGGTTTCTTGTTACGAAGCTCAGTACTCTCTATGTGCAGTATAGGCACGCCAACAAAAAACTCCTATTTGAAGTGAGCCTCAGATTCTTATTGTGACACCACCCTTGAACAACCTTCAGCATAGGCTACTCTATAGGATTTAGTGTAGCGCTGGCCGCTGAGCACGATTTCTTAGAGCAATTTTCTTAGCGTCCACCCAAAAGTGAGCCTTATATTCTTATTAGGCACTTTCTTATTCGCGGGCCTATACTGCTGTATGGCGGTTCTCGGATTGTATGAGATTCCTGCTAATATCCGCTTGCCTTTCTTATTTGATAAAAATTGTTTAAAATACGACAGCTGCGAGTTCGACCAGTTAAGTGGCAGAGATACCCACCTTTTCAAGCTGCGTGATTCTCCTCCGACCGCACGTGCTCTATATTTGATGTAAGAATTAAACGGCGTTTGTGAATTAGACAGCAGTGTAGGCGTCCTGTACTGCTGTACATGTGACGCGTGCTACGATATAGGTTGCACTTTTTGTCATTTTTGTTTCTGAATGACGGGGCTCCTTAACCCAAAATCGTCGGGGTGCTTTTCTTGTTTAGCAGTGTGACATTTTTAAATGCCTAGTCCATGGGTTTGCTCGTCGGGCTGCCCTTCCAGTTTACTCGAAAACTGTTTGAATGGGTCATGTGTGGAGTCTTCGTCTTGTTCGTATACCGTACGGAGTACGGGCCCTCTATCATTACTGTTGTAATAAACGCTTATTTTGGCCCAGCCTCAACAATAGAGGTTGGACCCTCCGGGTACCCGCCGCGAACGGGTACCCGCCATATTTTGGACCTAGGACCCTCCCCTATCCGCCGGGTATTGCCCTTTTGGCGATCGGGTACCCGGGTACCCGCATTTGTGCCGGGTACCCGGGTACCCGTCAACATTTTGACATTTGTCCTTCTTGTTTCAGTAGCACGAAGAGTGGAGATAGAGTGGAGAGTGTCATGCAAACCACTGTTCGATACCATAATAATACTCACCCCAGCAAAGAGTTTATACGTATGCTTTCGGTTCGATACCCAAGCCGTCTGATGATCTTGTATTCTATTAATAGTGCACGAAACCCTTGCATAATACGCATATTACTTGAAATAAGCAAAAAAGAACGGGCGGACGAAACTCAGAGCGAAAAAAGATAAACCATGGACCATAGTAATAAAGAGCATAGCAGCAGGTCATGGTTTTTATGCTCGCAAAAACGCTGTCACGTGCACGTGTTTGCGTCTGAGCTCAGAAGGAGCCCGGGCACTCGCAGAAACACACATAGATATGTAGCAGAAGACAGATTGATATTATATGTGCCATAGTCGGTGGCGTTTCCAAGTCTCTACGAGCATGTTGGGTGCTGTAACCTACGGCGCGTACTACAGCACTACCTATACTGCTACTTACTACTACTACTACGACTACTACTACTACTACCACTACTACTACTACTACTACTACTACGACTACTACTACTACTATCTACTACCACTACAACTACTACTACTACTACTACTACTACTACTACTACTACTACTTACTACTACTACTACTACTACTACTACTACTACAGAGGACCGTACTACTACTCCTACCAACGACTGCTACTACTACTTGACAATAGTCTACCGCTACTACTACTGCTACTACTACTGCCACTATGATACTACAGTACTACTGTATACTACTACTGCGACTACGACACTATGGTTTTTGTTCATTTTTGTATGATCTAGGTTTTTTTGTAAAGATATTTGGAAGGACAATGAACTGGGGTTCCGAAAAAAACGGGTACCCGGGTACCCGGGTACATGGCTCCGAATACCATACTACTACTAGTACTACTAACAATAATACTATTAATACCACTACTACTACCACTACTACACTATTGATAATGGGTTGTGTTCATTTGTATAGGTTTTGTAGAGATATTTGGAAGGATACTGAACCGGGGTTCCGAAAAAAGCGGGTACCCGGGTACCCGGCTCCGAATACCCGCGGGTATTGAGGTCGGACCCTACCCGTTGAACGGGTAGGGTCCGACCGGGTATACCCGCCGGGTACCCGGGTAATAGACGAAAGGGTCCAACCTCTACTCTTGACATATCATATACAAGTATCCATGTACAAGGGCTCCGCTCGGCGGGCGGCTGCCGCCGCCCCCTACGCTGGCGCAAGGAAAGGGGCAGAAGAGAACCATGATGTGGTGCAAGGACCGACTTGAAAATGCCAAGAGGTTCATGGTGCAGCGAAGAAACGGCGGACTCGACATGCATGCAAAACGTACTCGGGATGATTCGCTTGAATGTACCAGGGTATAATAATATGTATATCAGCAGTACGTACGACACAACAAGAGCAGGATGATCGTGTACGAATATGATGAGGTGGAGGAGAGGTTCAGGTACCTGGTTGGGCAAATGGAAGAAGAAAAAGTATGTTTTTCAGGAAACCCATTTTTTTTTTAAATCGAGGAAAGTGCTGCTACAAAATGTGAAAAATGTAAAGAAATGTTGGTCGGAGCAGTCGGAGACAGGGAATTTCACGTCGTCATGCCGCCCCGACCTCGCACCTCGGACATTAGGTGAACCAACAGTAACTTTCAAGCTTGGGATTTCGTTCTTTTTGTTGGGACTCCTTTTCAGGGTTTCGTTTCTTCTTGTTGAGATACCGCGTCTCGAAACGACGTTCAAGTGTTACACACAGGATATTATCTACCCCCCATCCCCGGGTTTCCGGCTTACTCTAATATCTAGATGTTTCATCGGAACAGAAAATCCCGCCGCTGTTTTATCAAGCTGCGTTTGGACTTTCGGCTGGTTCGTGCCTTAGCAGAGAGGGTGTGTTGAATATTAGTGTCTCCTCTACAGCAGCTTGTGATTCTCTCCAAATCGCCCGTCCGCACTTTCTCAACGGAGGTCTACACCTCGACTTTGGGGTGCTGCAGTCGTCGAACCAGATCGGAATTTGGAAGACACAAAAAGAGAAAAAAAAATCGACCCCCAACTGAACGTTTGCACTTCACTTGCAGACAGCTACATCTCGTCGCAAGCAACCACAGCCCGTGAAATTGAGCCACGCTCAGTATGTGGTACGTAAGGGCGTCGGGTGCACCGGACAGCAGCCGTAGGCAGCCAGAAGCGACTCGCGAGGTGACTTCGTGAAGTCAAAGTTGCCAGCCAGCGTCACCAAAACATCAAGAAAAAAGTTGCAAATTCGACAATTTGGTATTTTTGCGCGCTAAATAGTACGTACTGTATCATGGGTACAACACGTACGAAAAAACGGCTTTCACCAGAAGTTAGCTGAGGTTTTCGCGGATCTTTTAAAGTACTAGCATAGCGTACACGAAAAGAGTGCGGACGGGCGCATTTCGTTCCCGTTTGAGGTAGTGAAGTATTGGGCTCAAAACAGAGCAAAACTGGGCAAAAAAACTCTGGATTCTTGTGCATATTTGCATCAGTTTTTTTAAACCCGAAAATAAGGGATCTTGCTTGTGAAACGTTTAACTCTATTTCAAAGTCGTTTGTATTTTTTGGCGAAACGCCTGCTCGCGAGTACTTGGCAACATATTCCGTAGGGTTCCTGCATGGCCTTAACAGAGGAGCTCCTGGAAGCGACCTGCTTTGCATCGCGCGTCGCTCGACCATCTCCCTATCGACTCGGTTCCCGCCAAGCTTTCGTCCGTCTCCGTCTCTAAGAGCCCGGTCCGTCGCCGTTCGTGAGATGCGCCGTTCCCCGTGAAGCTCGTTCGCCCACTGGATGAAGCGGGGGCTTGAGCTTCCAATGAACCTCTTTCCAAATCCTGTTTGTTCGAATTGTAAACACAGCTTGCATATTATTTTTCAAATCAAAACGACCCTTATATAATCGGACACGTGGTGCATCGAAACAAAGCTGGAGGCGAGACAGAGCCTATAGCTGCTGCCCGTGTATCTCGATGGACACGGCACGCCTAGCCTCAATAATGTCTACAGCGCTCCTTCCGACCCCCCCTCCACTGGCGAGCGCCCGCCGATACCCGCGATGGCGCCGCGCTCGACAGCGTTGCCGTGCTCTGGGTTCACGCAGGAACACCAAACCGAAAGGAGAAACAGGCTCTCGCCGGCAAGTTTCTACACAAAAATCGAGTAAATTTGGCGGAAATTCTGAATTGGCGGAACTCCAACTCCCGCGTGAAAATATGAAAACAAGCAGAGTTGAAAAAACAGTAAAAAAGGTAAAACACGTGTTGGCACCAAACCAGCTTTGAAGGAAACAGTTTAAAAATGACGAAACAGCTGAAAAAAAGTGAAGAAAGCAAGGAAAAGCGGAAAGGTTCCGCGAGTAATAGAAGGAGGCGGTCTTCAAGTGGGAACCTGAGAGGCCAGGGATGGGCGAACGGGGGAAAAGACAAAAGTAAGCAAGTCTATACCAGCTTATATATAGCAATGCACAAAATCGTCGGGACTATATCTTGCATACAAATTGATTGATTAGCGAAAAGTGCGAGAGCGTGAGTTAGCAGAAGTTCGATGAAAATCGACGAGCAGTGGGGTGCGCGATAGAAGTGAAGGCACGTACCGGGAGGAGGAAGACACCTGTGCCCACGGCTTGTCCACAAGGTCGCTGATGGTAAAACCTCCCACGAGCTGAACTGGAAAGTAAAAGTGATGAAAAAATAAATTATAAAAAGTCACAGTCTATAATAATCTATTCTCGTAGACCGCGAGCTATTACATACTACTGCTGTGTACGAGTAGCTCTATCGTAGCAGGGCTGTATCGTGTTGAAGAGATGGGCATCGCATGCTATATATAAGATATACCTGGTACCTGGTATGGGGTACCAGGCACCAGGTATACTACCCGATCTCACTCAACAGAGACCGGGTCATATTCAAACTCAAACCATGCTCGTAGAAGCAACATGCCGACCACACAGATCTACGTACGAACGCGTTGTTCTCACTTCTTACATCCGAACCTGCAGGTGAACTACGAGAAGCTTGAGGAGGTCTGCTACAGAGATGGGAATACTTACGTCGTCATGCCTCTATTGTGAGTGACCATCTTCTTCCTTTGTCTTGCAACCTCGCGTACTCGTAAAACGCACTCGTTTCATATGTGCCTGCGATAGAGGTGTTACCGTGTTGCCTTTTTGCCAACTACCCGTGTACTTGTGAGTATTACCCGGCTTGCCAATACCCGTCACGGGTACGAGTAACAATTCATACTCGTCGGGTATTTGGGCCCCGGCTATTATACCCGGTGACCCGGGTATCCGATATTTTTACCTTGGAAACCCCGGGGAAGTAAAATTAGCGTCCCCTGAATCACGTTCCCTGGGCAGTATTACGAACAAGATCTTCAGAAAACCCTTGTCGTGGTTATGTTCTCTCTCACACACACATATCACACGAGATACACCCACTAGCTTCGATGTACGCAACAGCTCCAGCAGCCAAGGGTCTACCTCGACAGAGGGCGAAGGCGAAAGTTCCCAAGCATCCGTCGACCTGACCGCAAGTTCGAACGTGCCGCAAACAATACGAAATACTTCCCAGGGAACGTCGTTTAGTGGATGATAAGTTACCATCCCCGGGGTTTGATGTACAAAATATCGGGTACCTGGGTACCCGAATACCCGGGGCCCAAATACTCGCGAGTACCCTGGTACTTTAACTTTTCCCCCATTATTATGTTTTCCCCCAAAATTGGTGGGTACCCGTTGGCCATGCGTACTTGGCGGGTAACACCCCTAGCCTGTGACAAGCGCTCGCTTGCGTAAGCTACCAACCTCATACCAAGTGTATACGGAGTACCTTGTCAAACGGTATGCCAGGCACTGTACTACGTTTTATTCAATACCACATTTTTTGTTTGTTACCTGGTACGTTGTATCAGATAACTATATGCCTGATGCCAGGTGTGGTGTCGTTGTTTTTGGGCTCGTGTGTAGCGTGTAGAGCGACTGCAGTACGTTCGTGTGTGTGATTTTTTTTAATGTTTAATGTTTGAAATGCTATTGATATTACACGAAGAAGTCTGATCCCGAGCATGGACCCCTTTCTAACTGCTCTTGGGTTGGATGCTGGGTGGTATCGTTGTTTGCATTGGTGAAGAGTGTGTCCTTGGTTTTGTTGGCGCAGTTGTTAATATATACCTGGGACATGGTAGTTTCAAAGGAAAGTTGCCGGTCCACGTCAAGAGATCGTCCGTTTGGAAAACGTCGGGAAGGTCCAGCGCGAAGTCACAAGGAATCAAATGGAGGCAGCGGGGCAAGTCAGTTGCTTGCTCCTGTTGTGTCCAGCCTGTCGGACCTAGCCTGGCTTGGAGGCAAACGAGTATGACAGCAGCGATACCCGCAGCCATTCGACGCTATCATAGGTATGCAAGAAAGAACGCACAAGGTGCCGAAGTCTGCCTCACAAGCGGTTCTTAGTACTCGTAGGATGCAGCTCACCCTTGATACGAGGCTCTTCGCACTTGGTGCAAGCAATGTCTGCCTGGTCGGTCAAAAGCCGACGTGCTCCGTCCCGGCATCGTAGGGATGCGAGGGTCTATGGTCATACGACTACGGCCATGCATGACAATGAGCACACCCCCTCCGCCCCCCCCCAACCGGCCCTCGTCTTCTCCTTTAAAGTTCGAAGGTTTCCTATGGTGCCGAGTTCGTGGAAGAGATCAAAGGGCACGGCAAGCCGGAGACCATCACGCAAAAGTGGCCGGTGGTGAGAGGCAGGGTGCCACATCGTATTTGATTTTGTGCACTCGTGTGTCAGCCTCCCTCACCTTCTCCACTTGACCCGGTTCCCTTTTGGCCGTTTTCTGTCTCCCATCTTCCCGTGACACTACGTACGTAAACGTTGTTTGAATACACTGCTGTCAGACGGGGTCGTGGTGACTCCGTCGCGTGGGACGATGACGTAGTGGAGGAGAACGGAAGATGGATGGAAAGACGAGACTTCCAAACCACTAGAAACACACACGTGGGCTGTACCGTATTGTCACGAGCCCAATATACACACAAAACAAAGAGGTGACCAGTGCCGTTATGCCCCGGGTTCCACCACATACGTGAGTCGATCCTTGTGTATCTTATTGTCCCGGGGGTCACGTAACAGAGTCCCGCACCCAGCCCGTACCATGCACTCTATCCGACTGACCCGCATGCCAGCCGTCACACACCAGGATGGTCCAAGCATGTGAAACAATGCCTCGACACATAATACGAGACCCAAGATCCCAGTGACACATTTCAAAGGTATGGACCACTGAGTACCACAAACAGCCCCCCTACTCGGTGCGCGATACGACAGGAACGACGTATCACACAATGCCAGCTCAAACGGCACATCCCAAATTCCATCATGGAGCATGGCCAAGGTAAAACGGCAATCCCAAATTCCACCAAAAACCATTGCCAAGGTAAAACGGCAATCTTAATACCAATACTGTTACCAGGAAATCCTACCCTGAGGCTATCTCCTAACTAGAAGCTTGTGCATTGAAATGTCGTTGCAACCGGTGTCCTCTGGCACTGTTGAGCTTGTCAAATTCATGGAATGCATGTTAATGCACATGTATACTATAATACCATCAATTATAATGTATATATCTCTCTCCATATCAACCAAGACAGTAACTACGAGAAGGGAAAAATCCAACAAACGAGAGTATACTGGGAAAACCTTCAAATACAATAATTATGACCGTCTTCACATCGATATCGTACCGCCCAATAGCATCGACCCCCCTGTTGTATAATCTTTAAGAGCATGACAACAGCGCGTCCCCGATAGAAATCACCTCAAATCGAAAAACAACTAAAATCGAGCTATAGCAGCCCCCCTGCCAGATACTCCCCACTGGCATGCAAACGACAAAAACGCCTCCGTGTGCAACGGTTTGGTAAGAAAATCAGCATGCTGCTCTGCTGATAGTACGTGGAAAATCTCAAACTCTCCGTTAACCACACTCTGCTTTCGTCGAAGAAAGCGTAACGCGTCTCTGCATCCTAGAGAAAGAACGATACACAGGCACCAGCACACATCGCAACACCACTAGAGATAGACCTCCAGTCAGCCTTGTGTGTGCAGTCCGTATTCACGCTTAACTCTAACTGAACACCAGAACTATTAATAATACTCCTTGAAAGTTACTACCCAACCTGCTCGTAGATTTCATGTATACCAAGACAATCAGAGATAATATACCAAAATACCGATCGTTTCAATTCTACTTCAGTATACAAGCAGCAGCAATATTGGCCAACCAATGCCAGACAATGTACCGCTTTTCATATCCAGTCGTGATTATCTCGCATGACGCATCGGGAAACATGTCAGTTCGCGGGGAAGGTCAGTCGCCCTTGAACTCGGGCGTTAAATCACAGACCAGTTGGTAAGCGATGCACTGCTACCTTAAACCAAGTTTGGTGCAACCGCTCATGATACGGACGGAGTCATTCAACCAAGTCAAACTTCTGCGTCACGCATCCTGCATGGTTTCGGCGGCATCACAAATTAATTGGCTGCAAAGTACGCCGAGTATTCAGTCACCCCCCCCCTGCTCGGCGAACGATGCGTCCGATTATCACGGGCATCTGTAACTCATAGCTCATGCAGAACAATACAAAACTCCATAATCTACGATGGACCATATCTTCGTCGTTGTGCCCGAGTACATCCAATCCCCCGCTACTCGGCACAAGACAAGACATGACATCGCACGGTAGATCAAGAAGAAACATCGCGTTTCCATTATAACTCTAGCAACACTCCGAAAGTCATGCAATGGTACCTGTACTACTGTAGGAGTAGTCGCATGATACAGCAGTACTAGACCAAACCAGAAAGGCCAGAAACCAACGTACACCGTACGAAAGCCCCGCTCCTGATATGATACAGCAGTTAGCTAACAGCGGTACTGCTCCGATCTGTTCCGATCGATCAGGCAACCACAACACACTTAGAGACATTGTGCCGCAGTACGTCGTGTTTTACAGCATCACGTAGTACCAGAAATCCGTTCAATCATACGTCTGTACGAAGTATTACCATAACCATCGGAGTCTTCGCACACTGTGCGGTCGTCTTTTTAAATGCTTTCGTTCTCAGAGTTTTATCGCACAGGGGTGCGAAGACTCCGATATGTGCGGAGACTCCGATACCTGTGCGGAAAGTGAACTAAATAATTTGGTTCTACATAATGACGCACACCCCTGTGCGATGACTCCGATACATGCGATTTTGAATAAAACCTAACCGGCGGTGTCGGGTGTTTTGAACGCACACCCCTGTGCGAAGACTCCGATGGTAGAGGAGGGGTAGTGTTTGGTGACAGGAACGCAGAACGATAAAGTGCCCACAGGGATGTTCCGTGTTGCCAGATACAGCGGTAGGGTAGTACCAAATCCGTAGATGAGGGTATCCAGCTAGGTACCCTGCCGACATTTCGTGGAAATATAGGTGGTTCATCGTGTGGTGTGTACGGTACATCGTTTGCTTCGTGTGATTGGGGTTTACGTACGCCTTTTGTTGGATGAGTGTGGGTAGTGTCTGGCAATTTCGATGACAATATTTATAATACCGGTAACACGAACATAATAATCAAAAACAAGGGTTTAAGACGGTAACCGATAATAGGTACCGTACCAACAGCCACTTTTTGCTTTCGAGCACCGTCACGGCGCCGAACTACAGCAGTGGAGCCCACGATACAACCCCCGGCAGTACCGCATACTTTTTGTTGCAAACTGCTGGACACCACTCGTCGTATCGCCAAACCGCACCGAAGGTATCGGAGTCTCCGCACCCTGTGCGATAATACAATTAAATCCCTTACTCGTAGACCCCTATTATTTTACGCACCCCTGTGCGAAGACTCCGATGTGTGCGGAGACTCCGATGTGTGCGAAGACTCCGATGATTACGGTACTACTGCCTGTTTGTATTTGATGTGCATGCGTTACTGCTGTTGCTACTGCTGTTTGTTGAATAGGTGGTGAAGGTCTTGTGCGCTCGGTACTCGCTGCTGGACGAGGCAGGCAAGGAGGAGCTCCTTCGCAGCCTGGCAAGGTAGGTCGGGGGGTTCGCGGTGTCGCAACAGCAACAACAGCAACAACAACAACAGTACGCAAGTAAAATAGCAAGCGGGACTACTCGTTGGCAGCAAGCAAGCAGTATGGCATGCACCCATTTGGTGAAAAAAAGGGAAGAAGGACAAAAAGACAGACGGAAAAAAACAACAAACGAATAAAATGAAAAAATGAAAAAGCCGAAAAAAAAGAAAAAACGAACAAGCGAACACAGGAGAAAAAAGAGCGGCCTCTGCGCTGATTCGCCGTCTGGCTGTTGCAGGGTCGAGTCTACCGGATGCAATCAAAGGATCAAAGGCCGAGGTGGAAAACGACGCGGCAAGGGATCGCGCGAAACGCTCCAAGTGAAGCATTCGTCCGCATGAATTATCCCGCCCGCTTCCCAAACATTGAGAGTACGCCCCCGTCGCACCGCGCCCTCTAACCGTTTCAACCTCTGCCGTTTTATTTTACTTTTTTGTCGTGTTTTTCTTTTTCTTTGCCGTTTCTTTCTTCGTCGTTTTTTTCGTCACCATGTGTTTTCGTCGCCGTTTTTTTTGTTGTTCCCTTTTTTGTCATTACCGTTCTCTTTCGCTGCTCAGAGACTTCACGCCGACGCCCGAGGTCGTGGCGGCGGCTTTGAGCCGATACACCGCCTCCATCTCACCGGTAAATCTCTCCAATCCGCCGTTGGCGGGCGACCCGTTGACCACCGCACGGTCACGATCGGCGCCGCCGGTACCTGGGGACAAGCAGCACGGGAATGGTGATGATCCTCGACGTGGAGAAAGAGGAGGAGGAGAAGGAGGAGGAGAAAGAGGAGGAGGGGAAAGAGGGGGCGCAGGAAAACGAGCAGGAGGAGGAGGAGGAGGAGGGGGAGGAAGAGGAGGAGCAAG
>JAYJME010003378.1:0-12173 GCA_036873775.1 Costaria costata | reverse complement strand
TCCCGCCCCCTGACCCCGCCTTCTACATTCCTTCCACCCTCCAACCTCGCCCCAGATCATCTATTTTCTTCGAGAACACCGCGATAAGCAAACAGGACAAGCTGCTTGCTCCTCCCCGTCCGCTCCCACACCAGGCCTCGCCCCAAAACAAAAAACGCCTCTTTTTCTTCACCTGCTGCCTATTGCACAACACATAGCTTCCTCCACTTCAAGGCGTCTCGACGTTCTGAACGATCGGGCGAGGGTACCTTCATGGGTTTCAATAGCGGCGGAAGCGTGCGCGTGCGGAGGGGGGGGGAGAGGGGGGGGGGCGAGGGAGGTAAGAGGGGATACAATACAGGTTCACGTAACGTTTTCTCCCAGTGTTGTTTGCGGTCGACGTTGAGTTGACTTCGCTGCTGAGTAGAGAGCTGTATAGACCTTGGCGCCCAGCTTCGACAAAATGGTTAAAACAAACTTGACTGAAAACACCCCTAACCATAGCCCTGACGACGCGTGCAACGATAGGGGGGTGTACCTAATACTTCTGAGGCTTTCTCACTGGAGGGGATGGCTCTATACTTACACCAAACACCGTGCAAACTTGACCCGACGAAACACCCCCATGGCCTAGGTAGAAAGCAAAAAACATTATACACGACGATCGGAATTCTAACGGCTATATATATACCCGTTGCTTCCTCGGTTGAGGAGCCCCATCAATCAGAAATAGTTGGTTTGGCCACAACGTGTTACCCCTATCGTAGCACGTGTCTGACCCTAAAACCAACCGCCTGGGAAATTTCTCGGAATGAATATGTGATGAGGGGAGGTTGGTGTGGTATATCAACAAAAAAAAATCGAACCTGGGCCAAATTGTTAACACTTCTGGCTCCAAGTTGTTAACACTGCTGGCTGAGTTGACATGAACCAATGCTGCACGCCGTGGGTGTCTTCTCTGAGGCAGAACCGGGAGCTGGTATATCTTGCACCCACCCGGGTGTACTTCCAGCATTTAACAGGTGGGGGCACGCTTTTCCTCGGCCGACTAAAAAGGGTTGCTTTGTGCTGATACTGTAGTAGTGCTGGATATCGTATCGAATGTTTCGATACATCCAAATATCGAACTTTCGGTATATCGAAGGATCGAACTTTCGATATATCGTACCGCGTTTCGCCCTCCATCCCCTGGTATCTGCTTTTCACGCTAATACCAAACGGATTTTGCCAACGTATTAACTATGGAAATCGTATGTATCGATTTATTTCTTCGTTTATCGGTATCGTATAATATACAAGATTCAATGTTCCTCTTCGGATGTTGTTGACTTGGAATCCCGGGGGTGTCGCAAGTTGAATAGGTTGTACAAATACATTCTACCTACGGAATATAGAACCCATCCGAGGTTCGCTGGTGTTGTACCGCTGCTGCTGCTGTACAGCTGCTGTACTGCACGGGTGCCTTTTGGAATTCCGAGGAAGTGCAGGTTGAAACCGTCCAGCTTGTCTTCTGAATGGTACGCACACAGACGCACACACGCACACACACAGAAGCAAAGTTCGTAGCTTTCCCAAAAATAACTCGAATTGCGGCTGTTGTTGTACCAAGGCTGCCACAATGTCAAAAGGGTTTATATTAATAGTACGTTGTGGTACAATAGTAGATCCGGCAGGAAATACGTAGATCGACCGACAGCAGTGCAACGTACTTAGCAGAGGATATGAGATGCACACGTAGATCTGCGTAGTTGATACCAATGAAAATGCCGAAGCTGAAATGCGCAGTTTGGTTTTTCAATGTTCAACTGCACACAGCACAGAGAGAGCTGCAAAGAGGGATGCAGCATGGTGGCACGAACTACTGCTGCACGACGCTTGCTGGGTGCCTTGTTCAAGTCGGTGTAGTCCTTGCTTGCTAGAGCGTGTTGCGTTCTGTGTACTGCATGCCAGTAGACCTTACAATCTGGTCGCAGGGATCTTGGAGCGCAAATTTTGCTCGCTCTTATTGGCCGAGGACTGATATACATCAGTTTCTCGGATTGTTTTTTGTTGAGGTGATCGCGGCGCAGCCGCGTTCCAGTTTGTGTTTTGGCCCGTTTTGGGTGCGGGTTCGGGTTAGGGTTAAGGTTAGGGGTTGGGTTGGGTCTACGCCCCTACCTTGATCCCACCAGCAGGTGCTGCTTCCTATCCCCTCTGATCCCGTTTGTGTTGAACAGCCTACCTCCCTAAAGATCCCTGCGACCACATTGTAAGGCGAGCTCGGAAGTCTTCTCCTCAAAGCAAAAAAAGCACAAATTTCACAAAGATATTGGCATAAATCACGATCTGGGACGTCCTAGATTTTCGTTATATACATATGGGAAAACCATCAACAGGATAAATACATTCAAGGGCGGCAAACGATTCCTCTGGTCCGTCCCCAATCGGACCTGTACTTATTGTTGCAAGGAAGGTGATAGTTCGATATATAATCATGATTTAGTGATAATTAACTGATTTTGGTCCTGGACAAAATGTAACTTGCATGATTTTAGAGCATTTTATATTTTTATACTTGTAGTGTAAAAACAATTACCTGGTACCTGCCTAAACAGCTTTTGTTCCCTTGGCCATGCCGGGTGATCACGGCTATGGTGGTCGTATCTTGTAATTCGTCGTACATATTTGTAAAGTTGTTAGCCGAACACCGGTTGGACAAACTGTTCTGCGCGGACTATACGGCTATACGTACTCCACACTCCACTGCTTCGAGCGACGAGGACGAACAGACGAGTACTACTACAGATTACTTGTATGATATCATACGTGTGTGTGTGTTCTTCACATTAAACCGTTCTTCTACTCGTCGACATCCAGCGCACCCATTGTCCGTGCTGATTCTTCACCCTAGGTATACTCATGTGATAGCGCGCGCGAGTTTAGTAAGCGGGGCATTTTCATGCCTGTTCCATTCTTTGGATTTTGGAACTTGCTGTTCAAGTCTTTGGCAGTTACGATTTGCGATGCATGATGCATGATGGAAGTAATACTATTTTATTACTGCTGTACTGCTTGTTGTACTCGTACACTACGTGTAATACGTATACCAGAGTAATGCGTATGTCTTGCGGGTTGGGTTGTCGACTTATGAAACTATATCAATTTTACATATGATACGTGATCCGTAATCCGATTATCTTACGGCGACTGCGAAGTAGTCACTGCTGCTATATACGTACCAGGTACTGGCCTGCTGCATCCACCCGGTCGTCTGTCACTTACGTACCAGTATATCATAGCGGTGTATTTCTGTCTACATCAGTGAATGTGGGGCTTCGAGAATCCGCAACCATTTGTGCTGTGCTGTTGCGTGGCATATGTTGGGCCATGGACTATGTATGACACTATTGCATGCCACAAGACTATGTTCATAGTGTTCGTACCAGGTATATACTATGTGGGTGTTTTGTTGTACTGCTGTACATATATCATATTATATAAATGTATCATATAATATTATAGCAACTACTAATACTACTCTGTATGCCGAAAGTGCGAGAGCGTGAGTTGGCAAAATTCGATGCAAATCGACGAGCAGTGGGAATGCTGAACCATCTGCGCGATAAAAACTGAAAGCACGTACCGTAGTGGGGAGGGGGGAGAAGAGCCTGCTTAGTGACCCCGGATCTGAGTTACTGCTATTAATAGGGAGGGAGCTGGAGTTTGATAGAAGAGCGAAGATAATAAATGGGAAGGACAAAACAAAACAAAAAACTGTAAAAAAGATGTATAGGAAAAATGATGCCTAACGACGGCATTTTAGGGGTGTGACGGTGTGACGGACGGCAAGTTTCGAAAAAATGCCATGACGGAGGCATTCTATAACCGAAATTACTAGGTTTCAGTGTGAACGACGTCGGCCGTACGTCCGTGACCGGTGCTCTTTTGGACCACGTATTGTTTGTATCAAAAACAATACCAGGTATAATATGTACCAGGTATTAATACTATACCCCGTAATCTCCTTGTACGGCGTTCGCTCTCGCCTCCTACTCTGGAGTTTGTTTTTCTCGGACGAGTCGCCTTCCATGTTCCGTGATCTCTCTCTGACCAAACAATCCCTTCACTTTTACAGAGTAAACACGCCAGCCCTTGCTTGAGACAAAACGCGTCAACACCCAACACTCGACATCACACTATAATATCATAACATCTGTGTACGAATATTAACGAAGAATACGTTCAATCCACGCAAGTCCACAACTGCAACCTCAAGTCGTTGACATGTTGACATGCATTCATTTTGTACCCGTTAGTTGTCTCCGTCACTTTTGCTTTCTTCCTGAGAGCTCTCCACTACTACAGCAGTTACCGTTAGATCATTATTTAACAGGATTTATCTGTCTCGCAGTCTGACCACATAACTTGTACCGGTACCAGAGGTTATCTCTCTAGGATGACACGTGCTACGATATAGAGGTAGCACTTTTTGTTTTGTTTTTTGTTTCTGAATGACGGAGCTCCTTAACCCAAAATCGTCAAGGTGTAATTGTTTTATGTAATATGATTGTTTTGTATATCTAGGTCATGTTTTTTTTTTAATCGGGTTGCACTTTTGGTTGACTCAAAACCAGTATGTTGGTGAGTTTCAGAGCTCCTAAAGTGAGGAGCTTCAGAAAAAAACAGGTGCACCTCTGTTATCGTAGCACGCCTCGGATGAAGAATCAAGATGCACACTGGGTGTCCTGCTGCTGTTATCGTTGGGTAGAAAAGGACGGTTTAACCCTTTTACTACCGCAAAAAATTATCCCACACTATTTCGAAGTAGTTTTGTCCCCAAAAAACGTTTCCGGCTCTACAGGGGTTAATGTGACAACAACAACAACAACGACGACAACAACAACAACCACAACAAAACAATAACAGGATTTTTTTTTACTTTCGGCGACTTTCCATGGAACACGTCGTGGTGAAAGAGAGGTGTCTACCCTTCTCCCCCTTGTTACCCATGGCTTCATGTTTACAGCGAATATGGTTTATGGTTCAGAAGTATTCCCCCTGTTCGTCGTCTGCTTTCTTCGTTGATTTCTGCCGATTCGCGCTCTCCTCGTATTTTCGGCCGAAGAAAATGGTTCTCACCGATTTTCGAACTCCCGTGCATATTATACATGACAGGCTATTCGTTAGACTACCCCACTCAGATATGCCGTGTACGACGGTGTATACGTGTATAGCACAGCCCCCTCGAACAGATCACGATCTAGATTATCTAAATTTCCTCTAAAAGCATCCTTGACCCTACTACTACCCCCAAAAAGTACGTCACACTTTTTCCAAGTAGTTTTGTCTCCAAAAACCGTTTCCGGCTCTAAAGGGGTTAAGGGGGGCACAAACAACGAAAATGGCTGAGGCTTTCGGAAGATCTTATCGAGATATTTCCTTTGACTCGTCGCTCGGCTTTTAACCCCTTTAGAGCCGGAAACGGTTTTTGGGGATGAAACTACTTGGAAATAGTGTGGGATACTTTTGTGGGGTACTCGTATTAAAAGGGTTTTATACTCTACCGGTCTTAGAGAAAATCGGCATTGATACTCGCCGATGGGGGGTGTCATACACTGCTGTCGTCGTCGTACACGGGTATATACATAGTACCAGGTACATACCAGCATGTCCGTAAATATAAGAACATTTTGTTATTCAATATGAATACCAAACGGTGCTTATTTATACGGACATAGTGGTAGTGCTGTTCAGCTGTGTAGTATTATATATCATATCATACGTACAGCAAGCAGCTGCATCCACGTTTCGGGGGCAAACTATTTTTAAAAAAGGAACCCCCTTGGGACTTCATTTGGAAAAAATAACCATTTTTGTTAAAAAAAATATATATGCCAAAAAAAAACAGGGTTCTTTACGGTGCGGTTTTTCGTATCGGTTCGGTGCGGTTCGGTGCACCGCGCCGCACCGTAGGATTTTTGCACACCGCACCGCACCGCACAGTAAGATTTACGATTTCTGAAAACCGCACCGCACCGCACCGCACCGCACCGTAGGATTCCCGATTTCTGAAAACCGCACCGAACCGCACCGTAAGATTTCTGATATCTGAAAACCGCACCGAACCGCACCGTAGGTTTTTCGATTTCTGAAAACCGCAATAGCACCGTAAGATTTACGATATCGTAAAACCGCACCGAACCGCACCGTAGGTTTTCCTGTTTCTGAAAACCGCACCGCACCGTGAAAATGAAAACAGCATCGAACCGACGGTAGGTTTTTCTGTTTATGAAAAACGCACTGAACCGCACCTTTGGACATGAAACAGCACCGAACCGCACCGTCCTAGGCTTGACGACATTATATAATATAAATACAACAACTTTCTTTATTTTCGTGTTCTTTACGGTGCGATTTTTCGTATCGGTTTTCCGTGCGGTTAACCGCACCGCGCCGCACCTTAGGATGTTTGGCCTCTTGAAAACCGCACCGCACCGCACCGTAAGATTTACGATATCTTAAAACCGCACCGAACCGCACCGTAGATTTTCCTGATTCTGAAAACCGCACCGCACCGTGAGAATGAAAACCGCACCGAACCGCACCGTAGGATGCCTGATTTCTGAAAACCGCATCGTACGATTTTTCATTTCATAAAACCGCACCGTGTACGGACGGATAACCGTAAACAACCCTGAAAATCACGAACAAGCCCAAGAACAGCATCCTCGGTAACAAGCAGTTGTCAATATTCATAGTTAGTTGTAGCAGCAGCAGCAGGTGCCGTGGGAACGGCCCGGACCGCGTTGCTTTACGTTGCGCTCGTGTGCGGTGCTGTGTTTGGCATGGGTGCTGCCCGTGGCTACTGCTTGTGTCGTGTTTGACTTTTCTTCCTAGAACCAACGCACACAGCAGTTGACGACCGTTACACCTACCCACCAGCGCGAAATCCTAGCGAGAGCTATAATACGTACCAGTATGAAAGACGTATCTTTGATGTCCTACTACTTTTTATAGAATGCTTTTGAAATGTTTTCGTCTTCATAAGCAAAGGTCTTGCCTCGACTGTCTCTTGCTCTGCACACCGTGGTTAATTTGTCAAATCAGTTACCCAAACCTCTCCTCTCCTCTCGCCCCTTTCTCTGTGAATTACTTGGAGTTGGGCTTGAACTCAGCAATTTGTTGTTGCTTCGTATGGCAGCAGTGTCCAGTGTCAAGTCCAACGCGGAATGGAGCGAGGCATTTTTGCTACCAGGGTATTATTTGGAATATCCCCCCCGGCCTTCTCCCGCCCCTCAAGTCTGCGAGGCGGGAGCTATCGAACTTGACGCCGCTGTCTGTACCTGTGGTGTACTTATCCTGTATATTTAGACTACAAGTCTACAGCATTCCCTTCCGTTGTTCAAATTTGGCTAAATAAAAAAGAACCAAACCAAGTCGAGAGATCTACGAGTGTGTCCGGACGATTACATACCAAAGCATACAAGTGGTATTTGCTCGGTGATACCCTACCGAACCATACCAGAGTGCTCGGTACGGCCTCAATACCCTACCACGGAGCCTTTCCGGAATGTTCGGTACGAACTCCATACCCTACCGGACCATGTCGCAGTATTCGGTACCTCCTCAATTCCCTACCGAACTATACTGGAGAGTGCGGTACGAACTCGATACCGGTACCCGACACTTGGGTAAGGGTATGTATTGGTTTTACGGGGGGTATATATAATACGCACCCCACCTAAGTGGCTCAGTATGGCCTCAACTTCTCTACCGAACCATACCGGACTGTTCGACACGGCCTCAATACCATACGGAGGTACGGCCTCCATACCCTACGCAACGATACCGGAGAGTTCGGTACGACCTCAATACCCTACCCAACTACTCCGGAGAGTTTGGTACGACCCCCAAAATTACCTGGGTACCGGTATACCCTACCGAACATAGCCTTGGTCCTGTTCCCCCCTCCGATGTAATTTGCTTCGAGTTGGGTTTGATCCCCGCCAAAGTTGCGTCGTTGCTTTCGTTCAGTGTCCAGTGACAAGTTCAACGCGGAAAAGAAAGGGGTGCTTTTGCCTGCCGGTAGGGCCGCCCCCCCCCCGCGCCTCTCACGCCCCCCCCATTCTCTCAAGCGACAGTGGCTGCAACAGCAGTAGGCGAGACCAAGAACAAGAGCAGAGCCACAGGAAGCGAAACAACAGCGGCACACTCGCACTTGTACATTGTGATGACAGATCGCTTGCAGCATGTCTCATGGGCAGGGCGAGAATGGTGACGTGGAAAGACGCATTCGGCCTAGAGTTACGTATCGCCCTCGCTCGATCGAACTGTAGTAATATTTTCCAGAAAAAAAAACCCGGTTTGGTATGGCCTTTCCGAACTTACGAAACCCATGGCCTAGCTGTGCCTGCGAAAGTCAGACGTTGCCTCACCTGCCTACCAACGCCTATAGATATATAATACGTATGTGCATCGAATCAACAACGAGACGGGCTCGTTTATGTGTGTGCGTGTGCACAGATTCGTCGGTACTGGCGTTAGTGCGGTGGGTGTTGGCGGCGGTGCACAAAAGTGTACGGAAAAAATATTAATTTGAATCGCACACACTAAGAAATATTAAAAAAAAAAGCTCACATCGGACGGATCATCGATTCCCACTAACATGAGGTAGTTCGTTCAGGGCAGCTAGGTTCGTGATGTGTAGATCTAGGTAATGTTGACGAGTGGGAGCCGTATAATCTGGAGGATATAGGACATGTCTCCTGGTATCGGCAGGTTATTGTATATGGTATAGATGATCTAGACCGTGATATGTACGACGCTTGAAAGCACCCACCCCGTACGTAAGCTCGTGTAACTCCGCTTTAACCCTTTTACTACCCCAAAAAGTATCCTACACTATTTCCAAGTTGTTTTGTCCCCAAAAACCGTTTCCGGCTCTAAAGGGGTTAAACCCAAAATCGTCGGGACTATATTCTTGTTATGCAATGAAATTCGCTGTGTCTTTAGGCCATGGGATGGTTCATCGGGTAAAGCTCACAATATTTTTCGAAGTGTGGTTTTGGATGAGGTACAGAGCTCCCCAAGTGGGGAACCTTAACCCCTTTACTACCCCAAAAAGGTATCCCACACTATTCCCAAGTATTTTTGTCCCCAAAAAACGTTTCCGGCTCCAAAGGGGTTAAGAAAAACATGGAACGACACCCCTGTCGTAGCATGTGCCTACAGTAGTACGTACAACACGAGAAGTACGGTCGTATCAGCCGTCTATTAGTAGGAAGAGCGTGCAATAGTGCAAGCAAGTATCATCATGCTGCGCGCGTGTCGTGCACCTCCATAAGTTGTCTCATGACACACACCCTTGTACGAGTACATATGGGTATGTTACGAAAGAAGCGTAACATCAGCCGTCGACGTAAACTCAAACCCTTGTACATATGGGTATGTTATCGATAGAAGCATAACATCAGCCGTTGACGTGACTAAGTGAGGTTTATTTCCGGATCGCCTGCAATACAAAACACCACCACATCGTACCCTATTCATGGCAGCCGTATTATAGCAGTACTGTAGTATTAATAGTAGTGTCAGGCTCCTTCGTGTGGCCGATGCTGTAGGCGTCAGTTTTTTTCGACACTTTTAACTTTTTCCCTCTCAAGTCCAAGGGGGGCTAATAACTCCTTGGGGCGCGCAGGTGTAGCGACCTAAAAAGTGACAATTGCGCTCTTATCAAGCGTGTACGTATTATTACTTATTTCGGGGGACCATAGTTAATAGGACCTACTGTTGTAGACACAATAGGGTCTACTGCTGTAAACATCAAAACCTATATATGTATATTTCCCTATGTGTGCTCTAGTAGAAAGAGCGTGCAGCATATGAACTACTGGATCATCATCTTGCAGTTCGGACACACACCCTAACCCGGCAGTAGTATAATATTAATAGTGTTTTAGTATTAGTGTTAGGCTGCGTCGTGTGGCCGACGCTCTCACATGTACCTGGTACCTGGTACTTCCTGGACATTTTTTTCCGGCATTTTTTTTTTTTTTTCTCTGAAGCCCCAAACTATCCGTGAGAGTCAAAAGGCAAAACTGGTACTTCCTGGACATTTTTTCCGGCATTTTTTTTTTTCCCCTCTGAAACCCCAAACTATCCGTGAGAGTCAAAAGGCAAAACTGCTGCTGCCGTATATACATACTTCAGCTTTCTCTTTGGCTGTCGTAGTCGTTGCGTTGGGACATTGGCACACCTCTCGTCCTCTTGCTGCGTCGCCGAGACTCGTTCCGCCCTTAGTAAGCCGTTTTGGGGCCCCAGAGATGGCGACCAAAAACATGACATGTTTGGCTTTATCAACCGCCTACCTGGCGTAAAATATTGACGGTGTGAGCGTGCAGTAGATCAAGTAGTATTATGCTGCGCCCGTGTTGTAGTTTAAGTTACAGTACAGATAAATCACCCAGTTGCGAATGTATCACCACCCCCCAACCAAGCAGTGACCCATGCTGTAGTCTCGCATTTTTTCGTCGTCACTTTTTCCTTTTCGAAGTCGCTGAAGGGTATTAACGTGATGACCATGTGAAACCGCCTTATTGTTTTGCTACTGTTCACATACCAGGTATACCAGAAATGCCACGCGTTGCTCGTAAGTAGGGCACTCTGACCGCTACTTGCGCCATGGTTATTGCGCTCTAACAGTATATATAATACCTGAAGAAATGTTGCCCGCCTCCTGCTGTACGTGGCGAAAGGTTTTGCCTTTTTTTGTTGTGTCTTCTCTAATTTTGTAGGTATATTTTTTTATGCGTATACGTAAACCCCCGCGAAATGACAGGAGCTATTTGTAAACTCGAGCCTGTCAAGAGAATTTCACGGGTCGATACTTTACTGACCCTGCTCCCACTTGGCACCCTCATCCCACCCGGACCTAAGCCCTCCAAATTGACCCTGGGTATAATAATTAGACGCCGGCAGGGCCCACCAATCACCCTGATCCCACGCAACTTTATCCACCAGAACCGGGGTTTCCAGAGCAATGGCCACGACATAAACGGGAACAACATTAAAACTATTCAGTGTGTGACCTGTGTTTTTTCCCACAGGCTGTCTACAAATAGTTGCGCCCCGCAAGAACAATGGGGTCAAATATGGCAAGGATGTCTTGCCTTTCTCGAGCGACGAACTCTGATATCGTGTGCCTTTCGCTTCTAGGCCTACCGTCTGATGTTGCACGGTTGTCCAAATGAGACAACGAGAGAGCATTCCGTCGGATCCAATGTTTTCTCGCTTGCTCGTCAAATGCGAAGCCCCACTTTACCAGCGCAAGCCGCTTACCGCGTACCAATGTCCCTGAAAATCCCTTCTGCATCGCTTGTATGTAGCCCCCGGTTCCTCTTGGAAATAGTGCACATGTCTGCAATTTCTTTCTCGTGCACGGTCTTGCTACGAGTATAATAGCACCGTCTACTTTTGTTTCGGGCGGCATGTTTGTGCGCGATACGAACGCGGTTGGCTGGTGTTTAGCTGATGTTGACGCGACGTGAGGCTTTGTATAAGGCCATACTCGTACGTATGCTTAGCTTCGAACTGACAATCGTGCACGAGCCCACCACGATCTATGGTCGCGCATCATGTGGCGGATTTTTTTGTTTTTTGTTTTTCCCGAAGTTGACTCAACAGGTTTTCAAATAGCCCACCCCACGCGCCTTTCTTGTCGAATTGGACGTTCTCCGTTGCACAATATTGCCCCGAGCAATCGACCCCCCACTATAATATCGAGTCTCGCTTATGATACCGCCCTTTCCCCCCTCTCCCCTCCTTTTCCACTCCGTGTCCCCTGCCCCCTTAATGTGGAACTCTGTATTTTTGGCAGGTTACCACCGGTGCGTCGAACGACTTCCAGCAGGTGGCTAACATCGCCTTCCAGATGGTGACCCAGTGGGGCATGAGCGAGGAGATCGGCCCCTTCGTCGTGAACATGGGGATGCAGGGGCAGGAGGGCGACCAGTGGGGGCCGACCATGAACGTACGGGTCAACATGGAGGTGGAGCGATTGGTGAACCAGGCCTACTTCCGCGCGAAGAAGATCCTCACGGAGAACCGGGCTCTGCTGGACGTGCTCGCGGAGAAGCTGTTGGAGCAGGACACGGTCACGTCAGAGGAGCTGTCGTTGATGATCGCGGAAAACGCGGTCGAGACGGCGCCGTACGAAA
>JAYJME010003377.1:0-12174 GCA_036873775.1 Costaria costata | reverse complement strand
ATCGAGGATTTCGTCGAATCTCAACTTTGCAAGCTGCGTGGGATACTTCGATCGCGCGTACTACGTGTTTTGCGTAATATTTTGAAGAATATATAGTCTCATTATTGAGAGGAAGAAGATTTAACATCCATGGACCTCGGGAGGTGTATAAACGCTGGGCATGCATGATTTGATAAAGGATACATACTATAGTATATAAGGTATATATATGCAGAACGAGAATGCGCGGATTCTCGCTAAATTGGCATTGAAGCTTACTATTATTTATGTTTGATTTATTTGCCACCCATCTCTCCTTTTGGATATTATATATCTTAACTGGTGCGTGCACAGCGGTCCCATCAAGAAATATATATAGCGCGTACTATTTGTCTGGACCACGTTGGACGCGCGTGCTACCACTGCCCCCATTCTACCTCATAAGGCTTTAACACCAGCCGATTTTGCCGTTACTATATATTCCACATGTATCATGCGTATGATAGGAGTCCCAACAAACGCCCTGCGCCTGCCGCTTGATCTGGTTTGTGTTGGCGATGCCGTAATATTCAGATTAATAGTCGCTCGGTCTAGATCATGCTTTCTAGGAAAATATACATGCACAATACGGCGCTGGGGGCTGCATCCATATATTTCTGAGAGTCCCGACTTTCGAGGAGATACAAATACGCCACCTGCACCACAAGTTTTCCTGTGGTATATATATACGATATATATATTAAATATAATATAATCTGCAAACGGCCCTATCATACCCGTAAGTTACGATGTGCTGCACAGGAATTGTAAAACATTAGAAGTGGTCAAACCAGCGGTATTCTTTGACGAACGTTTAATAGCTGCTGGACACGACGAGGGATGCTATCCGAAGTATATATTTACATACCTTCTACAATAGTTCGAAATAGACTGTCGAACGATGGCGTCGGGGTGGCAAGAGGCACCATATTTCAGGAGATACGGCCGGCAGCTGGTTACAAAACCAGCGATCTCTTGAAGGAAAACGCTGGGGGGGCTATCATCGTAGAACGACACTCCAAACCCAAACGATCGTCAAACGTGTTGGGCAGTTTCTGGGTTGAAGAGCTCGGCAGCCAAAGGTGTTTTGGCAAAAAGGCGGTACTCGCATTGCAGAACTCGTGTACTACTGCTGCTGCTGCTGTAGAAACAGGTGGCCTTTTTGGCACAACTCATTTCGACTGCAGTATGTATGTAATATGTATCTAACATATTTTACGGGTATACATATTATATTGAACGTAAGCCATACCCGTAAATGAGTACCCGTAAAATGCATAACCATTAAGCGTATCGTATTAAAAGCATACAGTACTACGAAACGCTATAGTATTATATATGCAATCTTCGCGCACGAGGCAAGTCCATATTTTATAATGCGACAGAATGTCAGCATACTCTGTAGTTTATGTCGTATGTATACATATAGATATATCATTTAGATATTTGCTCTGGTCCATGAGCACTGAGTACCCATCGTACCACTGTCCGTACTTCGGCTTGGGTGGCGAGACGCCCTGTGTTTAGTGAAGGGTGTGCGCCACAGCCAGTGGTCTCGTTTGTGGATTGTGAAATATTTTATCTGACGACCTGCGTTGGTCAGCTAAAGCATCTCATATAATGTGCAACCATATGGTGGGGTGCAGTCTCGCTTTTCAGCTGTATTACTAATCACTAGATAGTTGACTGTTTGCCTGCAGCAAAAATATCGCATTCCATCCAGAGGGTGCAGCAAACGAGTGTGGCGTTGTTTTTAAACCGTGCCTTGCTCTGCTTGTCGAACTTCAGCACTACCACCCACATCAAGCCGACGGACCACAGCAACGAGGCGTTCAAGTTCTTCGTCCATGGTATCGACAACGACCGCAAAAGGGGCGGACCAACCCTGGTCTTTACCCGGGCGACAACAGGCAGAGAGGAGAAATATCCGGGATACGGCTAAGGCTTTGGTAAGAAGCTCACGGCGATGGACCTCAGCGCCCCACCTGACACGGGCAGGTTCAGCGTCTTTACGACGGTCAGTGACGAGTCCTAGGATAACGCCTCAGTTCGATAGGCGTGGCAGCGTTCGGCTGTAGAGTTTCTGCGAATACCATTGCTGCACGAGTAGTGTATCCAATATCGGCACGTCACAATATCGGCGAATCACCAATTATACTGCCACTGTTCCGCGAGTGTTTCTGTCTGGGTCGCCTTACGGTTTACCTCTGGTGTACCAGTATATTATATAATGTTGTACGCTCATAAGGCGTGTTACATGGTGCAGGGATTCCGTGGCGAGGTGTTGTTGGCAGTGGGCTGGGTGTTGGTGCGGAATGCTTTTACCACGTGTTTTATATCTTGTGGATTAATGACCAGTATTTCACACGAGACGGCCGAGCATTTTTCACCCGCGGGGATCGGGGTTATTATAGCCCCCCCAATGTAAATGAACTTTTCCCACAAATCCCCGGAATTACAATATGACGCCATGCTGCAACACATCCTGTGGAAATTGAATACCAGGTAGATCTTAACTAACCCGATTGCATAATAGGTCGAAGTACAAGTTTGTTTGTTTAGTTTTTGTATTGCATGCCGTGATAAATCAAGTATATTTTCAAAGTGAATCAAGTCCAAGACTCAAATGACAACTCCCAATCGTCTGGAAAACAAACAACAGAAGAAACTGAAAATCTAACGAACGGACACAAACAGCCCATACACGACACAAACACACGACGATTATGCCGAGAGCCCGCAAAAACTGAGCACGCCCAGGTTTTAAGGCCTACCGAACAAATAGGCATATCCCAAACACGGGATAGACACTCTCTGTCTATCCCCCTATGAAATTCGTTTACCAGTTTAACAGACACACAGAGAAAACGTGGCCCAAGCCGCCAATACCAGGAGGAAAAAAAGATGTCACGGTTAAGAAACTTTCAAAGAGTAGAACAAATCATGCCATCGCCGAAATAACCCTGGCCACCGCATCATCGACAAACAGCAAACTAGCCATGTCCGTTAACCCTTTAAGAGCCGGGAACGATTTTTTGGGGATAAACCTACTTGGAAATAGTCTAGAATACTTGGTTGGGGTAGTAAAAATTAAAGGTGATATCACAGTTATTCCGAAACCTAGATTCCTATATACTTGGTATGAAACAACGAATGTCTACCAGGGCAAACAACCGTCTCATCGCTTGGATCGTATCACAGTCATAATACTCACACCATCAAATCATCCCCAGCAAAGCGTCCCATTCATTCTATAACTTGTTGTTAGTCTATCTGAGGCCGCCCGTTCAATCTGTACGTAGAGTTTCCAGACGTGGTGCTGGCTCCGTGCCTGGCAAAATCGATCAACAGACCACTGCCAGTCTCCGTGTTGCACCCACCATCAATAACGGGCGTGCAGGCTCTGGCTTAAACGTGGCTCATTGACACGTGCAGGCTCTGGCTTAAACGTGGCGCTCTCCACATTATAAGATCTGGACAATAAAACAATCCAAGAGCTAGGTATACAAATTTTACTGCAAACAAGAACAACACCCCGTCGAGTTTGGGTTAAGGAGCCCCGTCATTCAGAAACAAAAGTTCCAGAAGTGCTACCTCTATCTTAGCACGCGTCCATGCCTCAAACAGACATCAGACGTAGGGCCCCCAGCTAACTCGTTAATCAATCATATGTGGAAGCGGTGTAGCACCAAAGCAGCGCGTCGGGACTTACCAACACTGTTCATGACGCGACGTCCACAACTCCACGTCCAAAACGACGCAGGGGTCCACTCTTTGTTATACCTATCCCCTGGGCCCATGCGGCACGAAAATCGTGAAGCTCTTTGGTTCGTGAAACTATAATGTCTTACCAATGACATGAATTGAATGTACAAATTCGACGGTATGTATTGATTACAGGGTGTCGTGAGATTGTTTGGCAGGAAGGTACTTTCAGGTTTTACTAACGTGTTGTTATGGTGCGAAATATGCGTGGAGGGTACTCCCAAGAGAGGAGCCTCCGAAGCGGTAGTTGCAGCCCATACTTTGTATGCGTCGATAGTTAGTTGCCGGTTTAGGGCCGCAAACTGCTGCTTCGATATGGCGGTCAAGTTTACCTGTTCTGTTTTCATCCGCTTGTAGCCATTCGGAGGACGGGGTACCCTAAAGATTTTTATGCAAAAACGTTCCTGTTCGTTTGCTGCTTCACGATACGCATCCCCCTTCTGTTCCATTCAACCCCTTCAGAGCCGGAAACGGTGTTAGGGGACAAAACTACTTGGAAATCGTGTAGGATCATCTTTCCGGTGGTGAAAGGGTTCATAAACGGTTCGTTAAGTTGCAGTCCGGGTTAAATCCAGAGACACAGATGTAGATGGTCCAGAGCCACAGGCGTAGATGGCCACAACACGGTGGTGGAAGGAGATTCGGACCAGTCTGCACTTCCGTATTGATATGCCTGACGTAGAACTAGAGTTCGATTGCTGATTTATGTGCAGTGCCAAATAGTGGAAGGGTTATTACCGTTGTTGCACGAAGGCTAGTGCCGTGCCAGACTCGGCGTTAAGCAATGTACACTGTTTTACAAACGAACCAAATACCAGGTAACATCCTTCATCAAATGTGCTGTTTCTGGAGCGACATCTTTCACCTAAAGTGGATGTTTGCCGAAATGATCGCGTCAAACAAAATCCAACTGCATTTTTACTACAGGCTGTTTCAGGCAAAACAAAATATGTTTTCAACCACTAATACCGATCGCAATATCTCCTCAAATTTAATATATTTTGTATCATACTTGACCGCCATGAATACTGGAAAAGGGTGACATAGTCAGGTTTTAGTTAAGGACCTAGAACTGGCGGTAGCGCAGAAAACGTATCCCGACCTATCACGGACCTTCCAAGAGGTCAAGAACGGTACAAGGCGTGTTCCCTTAGGAAAAAAAAAGAAAGGTCCTTGTATTTCTGGACGAGCCGCTTCTTCGTGCTTCGAGGCATGTCTGTAGAAATTTGCACGCATATATTCGAAGAACTGACTGCGTAAGACCAATGATAAGCCATATATAACGCCCAACATCGAATCAACATTGAAACCAAGTTATTACAAGTCTAAGCCGTACGTTTGCACCTTCACTGCACAAAACTCCAAATGTCGACCCCCGTTTTTGAGAGGTGGAGCCTGAAATGTTGCACATGTGTTCAATGTCCCCCTGCCGAGCGCTTCACGAGTGTTTCTTCGTTGTTTTTTGTTTCCGCTGGGAAATTGGAATCCCCTTGGACGCATAGTATAAATGAAAACCGAAATATATGGCGACAAAATTAAATTGAAACCCCATCCTTTAAAGGTTCAGCCGGAGCACATTAAACACGTGTGCAGAATGTAAGGGTGTAGGGTTGGTTTAACCCCGAAAACGTTTATAACGTGCAACTCGAACAGATGAGCCTGGACGGCGTGACTCTCCTTGTGCGCTTTAACGTCGACGCTCGGGAGACCGCTGTGGCGATCAATGTTTCCGCAACCGATGAAACCCGCCACATGAACGACATCCAGAGCGAACATCGTGTACGTCTTTTTTTGTCGTGGGGATAGAAGAGCGAGATTCCTGATCCTCCATCCCTATGGGGTATCCGCTAAGTTCACGTTGACAGCCCGAGTTGGTAATCTGGCTCCTGACGCGTGCTACGATAAAGGTTGTAGTTTTTTGCCTTCCTGTTTCTGAATGACGGTGCTCCTCAACACCAAAGTCGCCGGAGTGTCATTCTTGGTTAGCAGTATGTTATTCTTAATGCCTACTCCATGGGTTAGCTCATCGGGATGCCCTTCACGTTGACTCAAAACCAGGTTGTGGGCGTGTGGCACGGAACTCTAATGTAAAGAGTCTCAGAAAACGAAGTGGTGCACCTCTATCGTAGCATGGGTCTCCTTTGGCGTCCTTCCGATTGTGTTTGTCCGTTTGTTTCTCACTTTACAACGTATGGTTGTGTATGTGCCACAATACAAAAAAACTGAAGAAGTGGAGATGTAATGTTTACAAAAGTGTCGCGTATTCGTAGCTCACGTTGTGAGCATTCTTCGTACTCGAAGCTGGCTGTGTGAGCGTTAAAAAAATACACCAAAATACTACTGCGTTCTACCCACATAATTAACCTTGTCGCAACCACCGCGACCGCAGGTAACTCGAACTGGCTTTCCACAAATTCGAGTTCCACGTGTTAATTCCACGTGTTAAACCATAACCTTGTCGCAACCACCGCGACCGCAGGTGACTCGAACTGGCTTTCCACCAATCCGAGTTCCACGTGTTAAACCATAGGCATGTCCGCCGTCGTAGACATGGGGGTGGAAAACGGTCTCGTAAAGGTAACGGAACGAGTAGCGTTCTATATCTCAAACAGACCGTACACAACAAAGAGACAGACTTATTCCTTACTGCAATGCAAAATGTGCACCGAGAGGTAGATGTGTTGTTTTATACAAGGCAGACGTCGGCCACATCACGAACTTACCGACGGTCTTGACACCAAACTCATCCATTGCAGTTTCAATATTTCCATTCGTGCAGATCAATCAGGGTAAACCTTCCTCCACAGAAAATTGTCCGTCTTCGCCCGACCAGAAGGATTATTCGGAAAGCTCGGGGCTCAGCTACACCGGAAGCGGAGAGCTTCTGGGCGACGAGCCGCAGCTCTTGGAGCTGAAGTCTAGGAGCAAAAAGTTCGAGTTTAGGCGACTTCCGGAACAGAACGACGAATAACGCGTGTGCGCCTAGAGCTTCCCCCGATTAATGAAAAACGGTTGGACGATATGCGCGGTAAGGCTGCTTCACGTTGTTTCTGAGGTCTCGGTTTAGGGTCCCTCTACCAAACCCTCCCTTTGAGATAAATGTTACGGCCAACGCTAAGGAAAATATCAGCACTTCGACAAACCATTAGGTTTACTAGAAATGAATATCCAGAGATTGGGTTGATCATCCGTGAAAGGTGCCAGCTACTACAAAACAAAGGTCAACGGATGGACTATCCGTGTTGTAGTACGCCTCGGTAGCGTAACAGCTAAGTCATGACAAGGCAGAAGAAAACTTCAGGAAGTTACCGTATGTCGTAGTGTTTCATTCACCCCCATTTCTATGTTTCTTACCTCTCTTTAAGATACACCCGCGACATCAACTGGAAGGACATCCACTGGCAGATGACCCTCGGTTGCGCGAACAGGCTCGTTCTCGGTCTGCACACACGTGGGAAGTACGACCCGGTGGAGCAGCTTCACATCTCTGAGGTAAATCCCACCACTCGACAACAAAGATTCGGCCCAAAATGGTGGCAATTCGTGCGTACGTCGATATGGCGGATGATTTCGAAATTGAGCTTCAATGGGTACTGCTTCAGAACCCCACGTTTGTGAACAGCTGACGTATCGCGCAAGCTGATTAGGGTTTGCGCAATGCCCATTAAGTGCAGTGTCAAGGCAGGCATGCTGTAGTATTACAACCTCTACGCAAATACTGGTGCATGACGCAGCACGAATGACGAATATTGTCTCTTCTTCCAATCAGGGACCATGACAGTAGGCACGTACAAACTGCTGGGGTTTGTATGGACGATTCTCACCACGTTGATCTCCAATTCTCCCTGCCACAACCCCGCACTGTCCCCAGGTCAAAGCTCGGGCAGAGGAAGCCGGCTCTTCGTCCATGGTGTATCTGGCGAACACCCTGCGCGAGGTCATCAAGGCGGCTCACTGCCTGATGGCCGCACCCGCTACCCTATCCAGTAGGAAGGGTAGAGAAGCGCCCCGTGCCGCAGTAGTCGTGGAACACTTTCCATCCACGCCTCGAATTGAGGTCTTGCTCACTGTCAGGCTTGCTGTCGCAGGGGATGGAGCTATTGCTCCCTGATTGGCTGTGTGTTTGACTTGACTGATGCTCTCTGCTGATGTTTGTGCTGCAATCTCAGTGTGGCACTCAACCTGCACCTTGATGTTGCCCCTGTGTATACATTCAGATTGTTTGTGTTTGGTAAATCGCCGTCGCGCTTAGACGTGTGTTGACGCCTTCGGTGACGGTTTCCAGAAAATCGCAACGGGTAGAAGTACCGGTAAAAGGAGTAGAAAGCATGTAGTTTCGGCGGCTAAGGGGCATGTTTTTTCTCTTACCTCTGCCTGTTTCAATCGTTTGTTCGTCGTTATTTGGTCCGCTGTGTAGTCAATCAATCATCTCAACATTTAATGGGTCGGTACTGTACGTAGCCGCTAATGATATATATCGCCATAACCTCGGTAACGTGAATATGGGCTACCCATCCAACTGTTACCTTGGTTTTATCGTTTGCAAGTAAGCGCCGACGGGACGTTGTTTTTTAGGAAATCAGTTTCGACACGCCACGGCGTGACATAACAGACAACCAAGCGTAAAACGCATTTGATGTTGCGTACTGCACGTTGGTGGCAAACTCTGGGACGATAACTATAGAGCAACGGGTTTTCACAGTAAGATGACCCTATATCAGAGGCAGGAAGGAGCAATAAACGCCGTAACTGAATCAAATCGTGTATAACAGACTGTGGCAAATGTTACACAGCAGACGGAGCAACGTGCGGATGGATGCACAGTACGTATACATATCAGCTAACTGATGCGTATTGCTTGAGAAATGTGCATGGTGCATTCATGCCATAGTGACGGGTTTCCACTGATGGCGGTAAAACATCATGCTACTGTGGAAAGTGAACGGCGACAGTTGCAGCCGAGTCAACATGTACTTACAGCTCAACTCCGTAAGGGTCGTTCCTGCTGACTTTCCTCCAAACATCCCCATACGATACTGCTGTGTAAGGGATTGGATTGTCGATCTGGAGGATATTCATATTGGTTCAGTAGCGGTATAATCCATTTGCAGGGATATAACTCTCCGGACGTATTTTAGTCTATCGTCAGAAAACTTCTGAATAACCCGGCAACCGTGTGGATGTCTGGAAAAAAACGTGCTATGTACGTATATGACTTGATTTGTCCATCGTGCCCTCGATCAAAGTGAGTGTTCTCGGTACGAAAACGCTCGTGCAAAGGCAACGCATGGTTCGAGAAATCCCACGACGGGGGAGTTGCTTTGGGGTGCAACGTTTTCGCCCTAGCGAAGCACCGCACAACTAAACAAAACATGATGCTATGGCCATTTCCTATGCAGTCGGATCGGAACGATTGAAAAAGCCGCTTTCTGATCGATTCTTTCTTCGACGGGATTTGTCTGGAGACCCTCCCTATCGTCAGACGGACAGTCGGATCGAGTATTTTGTAGTTTTATGTTTTTTCTGGGGGCGTTTGATGCGAGGGAATAGGGCAGACGAAAGCCAGTTGGGGACTGGTTCATGTCCAGCTCGCGGGTTGTAGGAGGTCTTCACCTTTCAGCTGCTGTGCTGAAGCACACACATCGTTTGCGTGCCTTTTCCGCGAGCAAGGCGTGCATTCGTCGCTCAAGGTTTCTTCACCTGATTTGTCGTCGCGGTTGTTTGCGTTGGGCTTCGTCAAGAGTTGACACAAAAAATGAGCGCAGCTGCTGGCAAACAAAGTTCATCGATACTACGCACTACTGCTGTTGCCATGTGGGACGGCGGTACGCGGTGCTGGCGGGCGGACAAAAGGATGTGCCACGCTGACACGCTGCGAGCAGCAGCAGCAGCAGCGCTGCAGTGATAGTAGCCAAGCCAGCATCGGGGCTGTTGTTGGCTGTTGTGTGTTGTGTTATCCTGTGTTTATGTCGTTCAAAACCTTTTTCGATCCACCGATCCGATCCGCACATCCCGTCGAAAATATCGATATTTTCGACGGGATGTGCGGATCGGATCGGTGGCTCGAAAACGTTGGTATTGAAAAGCCTCTTTTTCAACAGCGTAAGAAAGGCCGATTTGGTCTCCGATCGGAAACCGGCCGTTCCAATCCACCGATCCGACTACATAGGAATTGGCCTAAGGAGAACATGTTGTACTGCTTGAACAGTTTACCTTCTTGCTTCGAAACTACTCAAATCGGGTGACCCGTGCATTTCAATTGGTTGTCTCTCGAGATCGAGGTGGGTTGAGGCATGCGTTTTCTCGCGTTCCTACTTTGACATTTATCCGTGAGAGGGAGACATCAATCTTCCGTTTCGTATATAGAACAACGAATTATCCAACACAAACCATGGCGTTGGCGGCGCACCGTTTGTTGTATGTACGTCTTTGCCCATCCTTGACCAAATCTTTGGGGGAAAATATTTTTGGGTTATGAGAAATAGGCATTATATTTGACAGGACGGTCGGAAACACCGTCCGCGATACTCCCCGAAATTTTCCTTGTTGACTCGTTTCCCGTTTCCGGTAGTTTGACTGTTTCTCCATGTCGCCGGTTCGGAGGGCAACCTAATTGTGAACAAACGATCTTCAAAACATAGAATAGCAGGTATTGTTTCGTCCCCACGTTTTACGAGCTAAGACACCACGAGAAAACTATTTCGATATCTAAAAATCAAAACAGAAACGAACACAAAATTTGAAGTGCTCCAGAAACATCAAGGAGAAAATATACTCCTCTTTTGTAAAATATTGTGATTGTGCCCATTGTTTCAGTTTGACGGGTAAACTATAACAGTTCTAGTTGGCGTTTGATTGCCCGTCTGTTTTGGATAACGTTTGGTTCGTCGCGAATAACGCAAAAACACATATCCGAGGTCATTGCATAACGAGTCATCGGACGGGGCAGGAGGACATCGAGTATATCGTTAGGAGGAGTGCCTGCACGCGCATCTCACGGACGCTGCTGTATCTATCGCTGACCATCGCTGACCCCTGGGAAGCCTCGACGGCGCCCAGGGATAGTATGCCGAGTGCGTTCGGCGAGCCCAGGGCATAGTCTCTCCTCTCGCGTTCTCGAGTGGTTCAAAGATGAAAGTCACAGCTCAACACAGCAGCAGTACTTATCATTTACGAGTAAGTATATATAGCAGGAGACCCCGGCCCGAGCTCTCGTCGACGCTCTTCAACGCATTTGGTTTCCTCCCTGCGAGGCTTTTGCAAGGGTTCCTAGCTGAGGCCCAGACAGGTGTGTGCTTGAATACCCGCTGCAGTGTGTGTGTGGCAGACGAGTCGGTGCCTGCTGCTGGTTTTCCTTTGTGATGTCTGTATTGTCCCTAGTAGTGCGTTGTATCTAAAAACACTATCAAAATTCACGTTTCACCCTCAGATTGCAACAGCTAGCCTTGGGCAAACAAACCGTCGGAGTGCTCAAGGTCGGCATGTCAAACACGAGTTGAAAACTGAACGTGATGAAACAGTTCAATTTTGGAGTCCAAAATATTCAGTTTGGTTTGCCTTGCGTGAAAATGTGGGCCATTTTCTAACCTCAAACAACATCCCATAAGAATCAGCCCAACCAAGAGAGGGGTCGCTATCATCCCCTGTCAAAACGTCACTCACGTTTGGGGTTTCAAGGTGCAACGGAGCATGGGTTTTCGACCAGAGGGGCAAGGAAACAAAATCCCACACATCAAGTGTCTTCGAGACGCGTGTAATTTTGAAAATATCTGAAAACCGCTGGTTCCTATGTTTTACACGCACAATCGTATCGGGGCTCGCAGCCACTCCGAGTTCATGGCGATAGCCACCAGCAGTCCGTGGCGCGTATATACCTTATGGGTTCTAAGTTCCAAGTGCTGTGTCGATGAGCAACAAGGTATTCATCGAATATACGTCACCCGGTACTCTCTGTATAGGCGTATTGATGGCGGGCACGGCATGGGAGAACAGGAGGAATTGTCGCTCCTCCGCACAACGTTTGGACTACACAAATACCCAACTATCTATGGAACCAGGTTCATCGTATGTTCAAATGCACTGGTATACGCGTAGTACGTAGGATACGTGTAGTACGTAGAACCGAAGCGTTCTAATTATTATAAAAGAAAAAAGCGTCAGCTGTGAGATCGAGGATTTCGTCGAAACGCAACTTTGCAAGCTGCGTGGGATACATCGATCGCGCGTACTACGTGTTTTGTATAACAACTTAATGGGGAATATATAGTCTCAATGTTAAGGGGAATAAGATTAAAACTGTACATCCATGGACCTCGGGAGGTGTACAAACGTTGGGCGAGGGCATGCATGATTTCATGAATGATACATAAGCAGAGTCAGAAAACGTTGGGG
>JAYJME010003376.1:460-12174 GCA_036873775.1 Costaria costata | reverse complement strand
GATAGCCATTGCTGGTCACAATAGATTAAGAAATATGTCTATCGATAGCCATTGCCGGCCACAATAGATTAGGAAATATATCTATCGATCGCCATTGCTGGTGACAATAGATTAAGCAATATATGTGCATCGATAGATATTCCCGACGACAATATCTCGAGAAACATGCCAATCGATACGTAGCCTCTGTCGACGACAATAGACCGGTTCATTGCACCATATTCTATTGTTATTGCAGGGGCCATTGTCTATTGTCCAGGGTGTGGAAAGGATATGCGGCCCGGACGGCCTTGCATATTCGCTACGAATATGCCCAAAAAGTTAGTTGCAGCGTTGTGGAAAAATGTGAAGGTCAGACTGAATGCCAAATGTTGGGAGTGCTCTTCATACTTCCCACGGAGAACGGCCTTACCACGGCTGCTGCTGTAGACGTACGTACCATACAGTAGCTCTCATCATCGGGAGAGGAGTTGTCAAATCATGATTACTCCTATCTTGTGTTTAGCTCCGAAAAACGGCTTTTACGGCTGGCTGCAGCTGTTGCTGAAGACGCACGTACATACATATCACAATACATATATACTCGTAGCTCTCATCATCATCGGCAAAGAAGTTTTCGAGTTTTCAAATCGTGATTATACTCGTACTCATATCATACTCGTACGTGTAGCTCCGAAGAACGCGGCTAGCCGCTTGCTTTACCACACGGCTGTCGTTGCTGTAGACGAACGTATCATAATATACAAGGCTTTCCTTCGGAGTGTGTTTAAGATTGAATCGTTTCTTGTACAAATACACTGACCTTGGGCTATTACAGTTTAGTTAGATGCTGCAATTGGGGTATTAGCCTAAGGTCAACCAAACTAAGTAGTACTGTTATGTGGGTAAGAAACGATGTAAACAATATTATTGTCGCACTTGTAATGTGCATGAGAGGGTGACGCAAGAGTAAGTTATAAACGCGGCCAACAACAGTGCAATACCAGGAAGAAATTAGTGCGGGGCAAGGGTAGAAGAGTAATGCATGGCATGAGGATGATATATATATATGACGAACAGGCTGTTGTTTAGAGGAGGGTTCGGGACAGGAGGGAAGGCTGTATACTAACATAAAATCCACAAATATAAGGGAGAGGGGGGGGCTCGTGCGGCTCTGCATGAACTTCTATTTCGAGAAGGGGGGGGGGCAGGGAGAAGGGGGCGGCGGCGGACAGTACATGATCTTCACTATGGGCATTATACGTTTGTGTATGTGTTGTTCACATTAAACCGTTCTTCTTCTCGTCGACATCCAGCACACCCATTGTCCGCGCTGATTCTTCAGCCTAGGAGAAACACGCTCTGTGGTCACAAGCTACACGACACAGAGATAATGAATTACATATAATGCATTGTACAACGCACTGTCATGCCAGCGTACTGGGTACGACAGGCACAACATAATTTCAAACGCCAGCAACCGACATGCATCGAAAGAGAGAAGGCGAAAAAAATCAAAAGAAAAGAAAAAGAAAAGAAAAATAAGAAAAAAAGATAAAAGAAAGGAAAGGAAAAGCGAAAAGGAAAAAACAAATTGAGATCAATGTCAAGATCAAGAGGACAAAAACATTCCAACCGAAACGTAGAGCCACAGCTCGCGAGCAATAGCCTGCTGCTACAATACTGTGTAAACATAATACTGACCTCTATTAATAGTGTGTATCGTTGGACAGTTGGACTGTTTCCGAAAAGTTTTAATAAGAACAACGTAATGAACGCCTAACTGTTGGAGGTGTCTCTATTAGGAGTAGGAACGGTGCTCCGTTTCGAAAGGGATGCGTAGTCAATGGTCAAATGACTAAGGCAAGCAACACATGAGTTTTCGGGGATAGCTTTTACAGGAAATGTGAGTTTTTTTGGCTGTTTGCTAGTACTTCGAGTAAGTACATACCTGGTACAGCAGTACTTGCAACACCTACGATTAAAATAGTCCTGTAGGCTACTATTATTACTTGGTACTCGCACGTAGCTGCGGGTGCGGATGATTTTAATCTAGCAAACAAGCGTATTGCTGCAAATATTTATAACTCGATACAAATTGGGAATTCTGCTGTTTGCTGCCGTGCCGTGCCTCTTTTATTGCAAGTTCTTGCGTCTCAGCCCAAAGTCGATGAATCGATAAAACCGCACACACAGCCCAGAGCAGCACAGATTGCTGTTGCCCTCATGCAGTACGTACTTTCTGAAATGTTGACGGCCCTGTTGCTGTTACAGTCTGGTCGTGCAGTCGAGGAAGGAGAAGGCAGGGCGGCTACACCCTCTGTTCTTGCTGGCTGGAACTGTATTTTAGCGGTTACTTTTTTCGAAACATATAAAACAGCAGCAGCAGTATTGACTTTGCTGCGGACTCTGTTCAAGCGTTTCCTACGTTTATTTACCAGCGACCAAAAGTTGATGTACTGCTGTTTTACAGAAAAATCACGTACTACTACTGCTGCTGGTACTATGCTGCTGCTGCTTGGGTCATCCTCGATTGGACTACTCGTTTTAGAGCTACGCGCACCGGACAGGTATGCGGTGGTTCCGCGCTACACGCTCCACTGTTTATAACGTTCACCCGGTGAGTGGGAACCTATTACCAATGGGATGGGCCCACTTCGGGTGGGACGATGGACCAAGTTCGTGTGTCGGGTGTAAGGTCTCGGTACAACCCTAGGGGTACACCGAATATTTTTGTACCGTATGGGCCTGCAATTTTTGCATGTTTGCATATCAAAGATACAGCAGCAGCAAAATATTTTATCGATCATGTTTTCTTTTTTTGTTCTCCTTCCATTTATTATCTTCGCTTTTCTATTAAACTCCAGCTCCCTCCCTATTAATAGCAGTATCTCAGATCCGGGTTCACTAAGCAGGCTCTTATCCCCCCTCCCCACTACGGTATCATATGTACGTGCCTTCATTTTTAAAAGTATTATCTCGTACTATTGGGTTATCCCACCAACACCCTCCCAGCGCAGTCCCACAAACCACCCTCCCAGCGCAGTCCCACAAACCACACTCCCAGCGCAGTCCCACAAACCGCACTCCCAGCGCACAGGGCGAGCGCAGCGAGCCAGGTGCCTCAATGATCGCGGTCCCTCCAACACACTCCCAGCGCAGTCCACGAACCACACTCCCAGCGCACAGGGCGAGCGCAGCGAGCCAGGTGCCTTAATGACCGCGGTCCCTCCAACACACTCCCAGCGCAGTCCACAAACCACACTCCCAGCACACAGGGCGAGCGCAGCGAGCCAGGTGCCTCAATGATCGCAGTCCCTGCGACACGCTCCCAGCACTCCCGCTATATCTGTTAGAAACCTCTCCCGATGGGTATACAGCAGATTTGGCTCTCCTTGTCAAATCCGTCGTCCCAAAAGTGGTACCCGGGTGGGATTACAATTTTTCCCGTTCATGTATGCCTGCTCGTTTTGTGAAAAACCCAATGTGGAATGCCCCGTTCAGCTAAAAACGCTCAGCTCTAAACTACCTGGCATGTGGTTTGACAGCGCTGCTGCTGCTGGTATCCTGTCCATAGGCTGCCGGACTGCAGACTTCGGAATGTTCCGCGTCATGGCCTAACTCCCTCCAAATCACTTAAAAACCTTTTCCAACGGTTATAAAACAGATTTGGCATTTCTTTTCAAATCCATCGTCTCAAAAGTGGTACCCGGGTGGGATTACAAATTTTCCCGTTCATATATGCCTGCTCCTTTTGTGAACACCCAATATGGAATGCTCCGTTCAGCTAAAAACGCTCAGCTCTAAACTACCTGGTATGTGGTTTGCCAGGGCTGCTGGTGCTGGTATCCTGTCCATAGGCTGCCGGACTGCAGACTTCGGAATGTTCTGCGTCATGGCCTTACTCCCTCCAAATCACTTTAAAAACCTTTTCCGATGGGTATACAACAGATTTGGCTCTTCCTTTCAAATCCGTCGTCCCAAAAGTGGTACCCGGGTGGGATTACAAATTTTCCCGTTCATATATGCCTGCTCATTTTGTGAAAACCCAACATGGAATGCCCCGTTCAGCTAAAAAAGCTCAGCTCTAAACTACCTGGTGTGTGGTTTGCCAGCGCTGCTGGTGCTGGTATCCTGTCCATAGGCTGCCGGACTGCAGACTTCGGAATGTTCCGCGTCATGGCCTAACTACCTCCAAATCACTTTAAAAACCTTTTCCGATGGGTATACAACATATTTGGCTCTTCTTTTCAAATCCGTCGTCCCAAAAGTGGTACCCGGGTGGGATTACAATTTTTCCCGTTTATGTATGCCTGCTTATTTTGTAAAAATCCAATATGGAATGGGCAGCCTCCACGCTAGTCTGTCCGTTTTTTGCTGTTTTTTCTCAGAAATGTTTTGTTTTCACCGATTCAGCGAATCCAAACTGGTCTAAGGTCTCCTTATGGTCTACGGGTCTAATCCGCCCCTCTATGTTTTTCGGAGAGGTGTTCGATGCTGGGTTTCAGCTCAAAATAGATAGTTCTCAGGATTATACAAACACGCAGAAAAGCGGGGATCCGCGGATGAACGGGGAAACTTAAAAAATGAATGGGCAAAAATCGGCCGAAATTGGGCAAACTTGCGTTTTCGGCAAGCCTATATCATGAGACTCGAGGTATATGTGCACCTGCAAGCTGTTCTGTGCGATAGATTGGCCTCCCGCCGAGCTTGATTGCTTTCAACTGTGCTCAGAGCATTCGAGGGGAGCAAGTTATAGGCCGGCCAGGGCAGGCTAGTTCCACCCTCGTTACTTGTGCAGTTTTGGTCATAGGACGACAAACTCATGTTCTACCCCCACCAAATCGACCACGCTGAAGTGCGTGGCGAAAAGAGTTTTTCACGAATCGGCGAATTTTGCCTTGAGATCGAATATGTCACTTTTTATAGAAGTCAGGTTCGGCATGATCGAGACATCGCCTCAAGAAGCTCTCTCCGATTCTCGTAGTACACTCGATATCCGGAACACAGCACTTTTCCGTGTTCAAATCGGTAAACAATTGCACAAGTAACCGATCAAAGAAGTTTTCGGTAAAGAACGGACAGACTAGCGTGGATGCTGCCAATGCCCCGTTCGGCTAAAAAGCTCAGCTCTAAACTACCTGGTATGTGGTTGGCTAGCGCTGCTGCTGGTATCCGGTCCATAGGCTGCCGGACTGCAGACTTCGGAATGTTCCGCGTCATGGCCTAACTCCCCCCAAATCACTATAAAAGTATTTTCCGATGGGTATACAACAGATTTGGCTCTTTTCAAATCCGTCGTCCCAAAAGTGGTACCCGGGTGGGATTACAATTTTTCCGGTTCATGTATGCCTGCTCATTTTGTGAAAAACCCAATATGGAATGCCCCGTTCAGCTAAAAAGCTCAGCTCAAAACTACCTGGTATGTGGTTTGCTAGCGCTGCTGCTGCTGGTATCCTGTCCATAGGCTTCCGGACTGCAGACTTCGGAATGTTCCGCGTCATGGCTGAGGTTGACGGTTCGCAGTCTCTAGACGACAACCTCTATCAAAAACAGCTGGCCGGCGTAGATAATCTGGGCATCTTTCTTCACCCGGCGATACTTCGTGGCAAACACCAGGCTATCTAGTTGCTGTGTGCTCCTTCCTCCCAGACTATACTCGCTGAGAGCGCTGGGACGGTTCAATGCCAAGGAGATGGCAACTGCGGCTTCTACTCCGTTCTAAACAGGCTCAAGTTGCACGCCAACGAGGTGAGATGGATTCAGGAGGGCTTTCTGTCATGACAGTAAAATTCAATTTTTTTTACTTTAAAATGTACATTTCAAAAATTATAACGGCGTACAACGGCGTTACAGGCCCGTACTACAGCAGCAGTACTGCTGTAGTACTTGATTTTAGGACAGTAAAATTCAAACTTTTAACGGCAGCACTACAGAGTACAGCAGTTGAATTGGTACATGATATAAGAAGTGTGTACGTTGCCGTCCTCTGGTGCTTACTACTTTAATGTAACGTGGTCCTCCGATACATCGTCCTCGTATTACTCGTTCACCAGTGCTGCTCTTATAATGTTTTACTCGTACAGCAGTTGTCATGCTGTTACGGTTTACCCTTCTATCCGCCATTTCACTCTTATCTACGCCATTATATTGTCCTCCCACTACTGTACTGTAGCGTATGCAGCCTCTCTCGTCATGCTTCTTTTACTGCTGCTTCCAATAGCTACTGCGGGTCGAGCTCTTATAGTCTTGTACTGATGCTACCATGCTCCTACTTATTACACAATATCGTGTTTCAACTCGTTGCTTCTGCAGGATACACGGTTCGTTCCCCCGCTCCAGGATGTTCAACGACTTAAGGACAGCATCGCCAACGCCATAGTCAACCATGTCACCGTTGGCCGCGCCAAGACTGTTGCACACCTCAGACCCATGTCCGCCCAGCCTGACTGTCGACTTCTTCATCTCTTAGAGGGGGAAAGGGCTCGTTCTATGGGGTTTGACATTTCAGATGACTCCAAGAACAGGAAACCATTGTCGATGTTCCGGTTCCAGCTCCAGAATGCTTTCTTGAGGGACTACCAATACCTTACCCTTACCGTTGTGGGTGCCGTCGCAGAAGCCATCTCTGTCAACATCGTCGTCTGGGCTCAGCATCCACAGGCAGCCAATCTACTCATCGTTCATCGTGAGTACCAGGTTCGTTTGGGTACATGACAGGGGTCACATTTTATCGTCCATATAACGTACGGGGTGTGGAGGGTGTCCTCATTTCGGGTGTTTAACACGTGTACCGGTACCAATACGTCGTACCTGTAGCCTGCCCGCTTGACTCGTCATCGTCCCATGTGCACAAAAACACTACCTACACAGTCAGGCTGCTGTACTTTACATGTGAAACGTCCGTTCCTTGCCTTCTGTTCGCAGGGAAGATTCCCATCCATCTACTCCCCGTGCGGTGCCACGAAGACAATACACCTGTACTTTTAGAACTCAGCGTGCCCCTTAGATCCCAACGTCTACGAGTGGGCTTCGGATAGATCCGGCCACTTTGAGCTTTTACTACCCCCTGGTCAACGTGCGGCCCCATCGACTACAAACGATGGGTCTATCGACGACGGGGGCACTTCTCCTAGTGAGGGCGCATTGGATGACACTCCTCGACGTGGGCATGGAATGCGCGGGGCGAAATGCTCCCCCCATAGACACCCCCCTGGGGGTTCAGGTGACTCAGGGGTAGACATTACAGGGAGCCCTAACGCTGGACTAGTCGGTGCCGATGACCCCTGCCCTGTGCGGTCTGCCGGCGGCCACAACCACGCTTCCACCAACGACAACCACTCCGGTGAGCGTGAAAAGGCTATGCGTGCAAAAGTACGTCATCCGGTCGTGCAGGCGTTTTCCACTACATTTCACATGTTCAGTATTTCAGTTTGCCGATATTTTCTACTTCGACATGGAGTTACTACACACTGAGAAAATTGACCATGCTACTTCGTTCACGTAACTAACATCCTCTGTAAACACTCACACGCTCCCCACACGTCGCGTTCTACAGGCCAGAAAAACTTAGATCTGCTAAATCCCACAAATGCAGCAATGCCTTGACGAACTACACGACGGCGTGGTCGACGGGTCTGCCCGTGGGACGTCCTACTGCAGCGAGTCGTAGATCTACTGGGGAACGAATACCTACCGTACACCAGGCCGGACGCCCTCATCGCTTCCCGGGAGCCGACCCCCTGCGCTGCCCCCTACAAAAGAAGTAGCCCAGACGCGGGAGATACGGTCCAGCAGTGCTACGAAATTAATGATGATGACCTCGTTGCCTTGGGAGGTTCTTCACAGGATTCCAGGGCGGTAAATGCGCGGGCGTTCGTGAAGCTCAACGGCGCCAAGCTCAAGCGTGGCAAAGGGCGCCAAACAATCGTCATGGAGTACACCGACCTGCCGGAAGTACTCGTACTTCGACGAGGTCTCAAGGTGAGAACACAAACTACCAGGTACGGACATACCAAGAGCAATACACACTATCTGTAGTTCTCCTAGGTTGATTCATCTACACCTGCACAATATTTACTGATGCCGGTCTTCACTGCCTCCCACTTTCCTTGACGCTCAATCCCTAAAGGTTGTCGTCACCAAGAACGTCAACCAAGGACGAGGGATCGTCATTGCCACGTGCGGGATTGTACGGGGTTGGGAAGATACAGAGGCTTCGTTAGACGCGCAGACAGATGAAAAATATACAAAATCCAAACGGCCGGCGTGGGTTGGCATAGAGCTGACAACAGCTGCCGTTAGTGGGGCTTACACGGTTACTCAGTGGCCGATAATGGTTGCCGCATGCATGACCGTGCACAGAGTTCAGGGAGTGGGGTTCGAACGTGTAGCCCCGTGGATACTATCGAGAGGTTTCTTCGCGCAGGGACAAGGTTACACCGCAGTATCCAGGGCGCAGAGCCTACAAGTCTTATTCCTAGTACTCCCAGATGCTGTGTTGTTGGATAGAGAGAAGCCGAAAGACTTCCTGAAGGACGCATTCCAGGCACCGATGGATGCTATCAAAGTCCTAAACGACATGCGGGCCCGCGCCGCTGCGACCGTCGAAGTAGACGCGGGGGGTAGGCTTGTCAGATATGCAACAGTATGGGACTACCGTAAGACGTACTTGAGTCCAACACCTTGTGTCGGAGCTTGGACGACTGTGCCGCGTCCTCAGGAGGCATATGTTTTGAATATGAATTGGGTGCTAAAAACCGTTGCTTTGCTTTGAACACTGTGACTTCGCTCTGACCAACACACAATTCTCGAAAACAGTTTTCTCGCCAAAGCGAACCACCAAAACACTGTGACTACACTCTGACAAACACACAATTCCCGAACACTGCCTTCTCGCCAACGCGAGCCACCAAAAAACTGTGACTTCGCTCTGACCACCACACAATAGCCGACAACTGTCTCCTCGCCAAAGCGAGCCACCAAAACACTGTGACTTCGCTCTGACCACCACACAATTACCGACAACTGTCTTCTCGCCAAAGTGAGCCAACAAATCACTGTGACTTCACATATATCACTGCGCCCTTCTCGGTCGATGTATTGCTATACCGTCCGTGTCCCCGGTTTTGGCCGTCTAGGCTGTCTGTCTAGGCATTTGTCTAGACGCTCTCTGTCTAGGGGTCAAATTGCTGTCTACTGACGTATTTGTTTGAAAGGAGATATAATCAATGGCGAAGAAATTAAGTTGTATTTAAAAGTACAACAAGTCCTGTCCGTCTCGTATGCAGTATACGTCAACCATCATTTTATCAAATTAGGGCGGAACGGCCACCATCGTTCCGAATAAAACAAGGTAATCAATATGCAATACGACTATTAATAGACACGTACGAGTAGCGGGTAGCGAAGAAATGGCGTACGGGCGGCATTTATTCGTGGCTGACGGAATTTTGGGCGGCATGCTCGTACAAATATATATAGCGAGGGTATAGGTTTGTTATATTGACAACGAGGGTAGAGTTTTTGTATGTTCGAAGGTACAGGTTTTGGTTTCGAGGAGATTTATTGAACCATTTCGTATTCATGACATTAATTATGTTTCATGTTGTGTTGGAAGGTATAGTTTTTGGCTTCGAGGAGATTTGATTAGTCATACTAGTTCAAGACATTCATACATTTTCATGTATAATAGGAGGGAGATGATATACCACCACGCCGCGTGATGAAAGCGCGGAACAGGACAATAGACCAACTGCACTCATCGTGCTTATATTATCCACCTACTATACCAACGTATTCACGAAGTACTAACTACTACGGTCATGGTATTTATTACACGAGCAATGCTATACCAGGTATGAGAGAACGAAGTAAGAATATCACCATGATCTCTGTGATCTCACATACCCATACGTCTGGAAGTAGTTCCAAACGTACGCTCAGGCTCAACTCCAATGCTATGCGATCCGCAAGCTGTGCTGGGAGCAAGAGGAACTCGGTCGGGCAGAAGTTTTCTTTCAAGGGTTTCGATCCTTCGATTTTTGGGGGTTGTTTTTCGTTTCATTATAATTTTTGTTTGTGATTTCTTGTATTTCGTTTGCTGGTAAGAGCCTGCCTAATACCTTGTGCCCCCAAGTGTAGGAGCGATGAAATAACCCAACATATCTGGTATTTAACCAGTATAACAGAGCGATTATACGACGTGTACTTGCGCGAAAACCAATATCATGAATATAACATGAAGATCGGCACAATATCGCCACATGTTGCATGCATTTTTGTTTGAAATACTTTTGTTTTTTCCGTGTTGATGACCGCCACCACCCCCGGCCAATGCAGGTTTGAGCCTCGATTGTGATGGGAAAGGAAGCCAAAGCACGTACGTATTTTTTGGGTCTCCGGGGGCGCCTACAGCGGGGGGCCCTCGCCAGACAGGGGGGGGCGATTGGTCGAGGCTCGGCCGACTCGCTTCGCTCGGGGTTACTCGCTTCGCACTGCCAGTATACTGCTGCAATCCAGTATGCTGATTGTTATTTTTTTACAGTATACCCTGGTAATCGATACTGTCTTATTCAGCCAGTGCCTAGCTCTAGTTATTCTACCTTGCCTCATGGCACCCTCAGATGTATGGGAGCCTTCCGCATGATCCATCGCACCCCCTCCACGGGACGTCCTCTCAAAATTCATCGCGATCTAGCACGAACAATGAAAGCACAACAACGTCTAAGAATAGCCGAGGAGCGCTGAGGGCACACTACCAACAACATCGTCCTTGTGTTTATATCCCCTCAATGAAAAACAAGCAACGGATGAACAGGGGGGGTGGTGGGATAACATACTCACTCCCATGGCGCGGAAATGGAGGCTGTACGCGGGTTAGGGCTTAACAGTAGAATGTAGATGCGTGTCTATTGAGAAGGAAGCGGGGAGCATGGACACCAAATGGAGGGTGGATCGATGTACAGCTGGAAGTAGGCACATAAGAGGTCTACGTATTAATGACATATATTATTGCGTAGGTTAACATTTTTCTTGGATTTTCGCTGGTATTCTTCTTCTTTCCGAGAATACTCCTGAGTGATCGAAGTGAAGTTCATGCCGCACAATGTCGGATGGCAGCAAATGGTAAGTTAACACGGTAATGAATGATAGTTAGATCGTAGGTTCAATTTTGTATTTGGTTTCCGTTGGTTTTCTTCTTCTTCTGGAATATTCGGGAGTGATTGGAGTCGCGTTCGTACATCACAATGCCGGACAGCAAAAATAAAAAATGCAAAACCAATACTCGTAGGTCTAATAATTGAAAATTTACATCAATTCAAGACATTTAAGTATGCATATATTGACATAATCCAACCCCCACCCATTACTGGTCGGTCGCTTTTGGGTTACTACCGCCGTGACGGTGATCGTCCTGAAAACGACGCCGATCGATAGTTTTTGGTTCGCCTGCGTAAAATCGGCGATATCGATCTTTTTAGCGATCCCCGAAAAATATGCCGATCTCGGTCTATCTCGATCTCGATCTAGATTTTCACAGGAGAAACGACAGTTTTGATGCGTCAAGCGTTATGTCGCTTGTGGTTCATATATGGTTAATACATGCTGGTTGTACCTACTGTACAAGATATGATAGGTACAAATTGTGTACCACGTATCCATCAGGTATGCCGAGGGAGCACGAAAAACATTTCCGACGCCACATATCTTTTCTTTCAACTTCGAGCTCCAGA
>JAYJME010003375.1:0-12175 GCA_036873775.1 Costaria costata | reverse complement strand
TGTCAACGTACGAATGTCGAGAAGACGGGGAGGGGGGTGGGGGGGGGTCGGGACCAGAACAGATGCAAGGACATCGAGCAAGGTCAGGACTCCATTGGCGAGGGGCCCGTGGACCGTGCTAAATGATTTGAAGGCGCTCTTGTTGAAACGAGGAGGAGGAGGAGGAGGAGGAGGTGGAGCACATTCCATCCGCTTCAGGGCGTAGGTTCTGCACCACAGTACGGAGCATGCAGACGGTTGCGGCCGCGGTACGGTTAAAGTCGCTGCCTAGAATTTAACTGATTCGGACGACTTTCATAAATACGGTGGTCGTGGATACACATATCGACATATCGCGCACGTGTCGTCGCTTAGTATTTTGGCGGCCTTCCCATCAACCTGTGTAATATCTACCCGCTGGTACTGTACAAGAATCACCACGAACCAACAGGACTCCAGCAACAAACTTACGACAAACCTCCTCCAACTGTAATCCAAGGGTTAAGTTTCAAGTATTGCGGCTGTTATTGCGACCTTCCCTCCGACAAGAAAACGCCTAACCGGCCGTGCCCGAACTGCACGTGGAGCAAGCCAAGCAAGCAAATACTGGCCGAACTGCCTGTTCCACCTCCTATTGTATACTGCCTCTGTCCGACGTGCAGATCAGTCTGCTTCTACGATAACCCCCCCCCAAACCAGCGATTTTCTTTAACTAACGTTTCATGGCTGTTCGACACGAGGAAGGATGCTATTACGGGGGACCATAGTAAATAGGACCAAATATTGTTAGCAAAAATAGGGAAAGATATAGGTTTTGGTGTCTACAGTAGGTTCTAATGTGTCTACGGTAGGTCCTATTAACAATGGGCCAAATATTGTTAGCAAAACCAGGGCAATATATAGGTCCTATTGTGTCTATAGTAGGCCCTATTGACTGGTGCTACGATAGGGGGGGTACCCCGATTTTCACTACCGCGTTTGGGCCACTCCGGCGAGTGACCCAACAACTTTTCTCAAAATAGGTAATTTGTATTTTTTTCTGCTCACCGTAACAAATAATGTCAAGTTGGTGCATATCGCGAAACCAAAAAAGCATGAAAGCCTAATACTGCCAACAAATAGGGAGGTCACTCTTCCGAGTGGCTCTGATCGGCTGAAAGAAAAGGGCTTAAAGGTACCCCCCCCTATCGTAGCACCAGTCTATTGTGTCTACAGTAGGTCCTATTAACTATGGTCCCCCGTAATATGAAAAATATATCTTCCAATCATTTCTTGTTTCCGAAGGAAAATCGAACGATGGCGTTGGGGTGGCCAGGGGCACCGTAATTCCAGGAGATACGGCCGGGAGCTGGTTTCAAAACCGGCGATTTCGTTAGATAAAAGTTGGGGGGGGGCTATCGTAGAACGACTCGAGCGCGGTTTGGTCCCAACGCGCCCAGACCTTTGCCCTTGCTTACATGGTATTGTTTTCCGTTCCACGGTTTTCACGCACACCCGTTCGGCAATGCCGACGTCAATAGGAATTGACAGTGCCGTAGCTCAGCGCTCGGAAATACCCCCAACCCCTGCTCGGCTCGGCAAACTACGACACACGGCAAGAGCAGGGACAAAAAACGCCGAGCGCCTACCTCGTAAACAGAGCCTCTCGTTTTTCCCACTCCGGCCTGTTGTTGGCCGCCAGCGTTCGCATCGCCTCTTCCACCGAGACGCAGGTTTTAAGCGTGGCGACGTCCTTACGCGATCCATTCCAGACTTGAATTGGCCTGCGACATTTTAAGCCAGCGGAAAATGCACCGAACAAAACCCCGTCGGTGCCTTGCGCAAAACGCATCATACTGTCAACGGTAAGAGTTGATCCAAAGCTACATGGTATTATAGTGGTTGTGGCGTCACGAGCACACGTCCGTCCACAGCCACGAAACAAAAATGTGCACCGGCAGTTAGCTGGTGTATTCGTGACGACTGGAAACGACGCATTCGAGGCGTACGGTACGCGCCGTCAGCACCGCTGGCAGTTACCTCTGACGTTGCATCGCCCGTTCAGGTAACCACCTTGCTCTATCCCTGCCTGGCTCTACAGTAGTAAAGCGTTCGACAGGAGGATTTAGGCAGAAGCCAGGGGCCAGCAGCCAAACATTCCGTTTTTGCCTACAGTGGTGCTTTGAAACTACTATTCAAAGTGAAACACGGGTGCATTCAATTAAACGACGATATACGGGCCTCCGCAATCGTTGACACCCACCCGTGTAAGTTAAAATGTGAGCGTCGAAGGTCGACCCCCTGACCCCCTGGCGAGGTACAAATACGCAGTCTACGATAGTTTCGTTACCTGTGGTTCTTTTTATTAGAACGGACGATGGTTTGTACGAAAGGCTTTTCCTAAGATTGTGCACGGAAACAACGTTCGCCGCACCTCGAGGTCTGACAAGTGCAAGTTTCTCGTATGTAGATCGCAACCGATAGCACACCTTCCGACAGCGAGCGTCAGCTGTTGGCGGTAGGAGACCAGGCCAAAGACGCCCCGAAAGATGAGCCCTGGGAGCTGTAGTTTTCAAGAGATCGAGAGCGCGTTGAAGACACACAGGGGATGCAGGTGGCAAACACGGCACGCATTGATCATTCAGTAAACGGCCTGATACATGCTGATGGTAGTGTGTCGTTAACAAATAAAACGCAGTATATACAACCTGTATTATGCCTCCGTGCCCAGAGCATATTTATTTTCGAGCCCCGCGCACATCACCGTACGCAAGTCAAGGGGAGGCATGTATGCGGTGGGGGCGGCAAGATCACGCGCTAACTTGTAACACGGCGTGGTTGATTCGCGTCGAGGTTCTGCACCCACTTGCCCCTGCATGCCGGAAGGACGGCGTACGATATCATGCTTAAGGTCAAACTTGCGGCAATTACCTTGGGAGGAGGCGGCAGCTCGTGTGGGCGGGTTGCGCCAAAGACGTACATGGGAGTGACGCTGCCTTGGCCCTGTCAGGAGCCAAAGTGAGAAGGAAACGCTTTTAGGTGAGATCAAATATGGAACGCATGTGACATGTCAGTACGGGTGTGTTCTACGTACAGCCGAGAGTAAACTCGATACACGACACAGCTGCATGTGGGGGAGTGTGGTGAGCTCAATCTTTGCTTTTACCCATCCGCCCGAGGGCTACAAAAAAAATAGGGCAAAATTCGCCGTTGCCGCCGCCGTAGTACAATAGTGGCGGCACGTGTGTGCTGTCGCGGAAAATGTCTAACGCTTGCACACATCGGAACAGATCGTCGATTTTTTTTTCCATTTCATGACCTATATCTTTCAGGGAAGATAGGCGTCTGATCTGCAGAATCTAGCGCATGTTGCCGGGTGAGAGCCGTGTACTCTTCATCGTCTAACATATGTTTCCTGGATTGAACATATACAAAGTATGTACTGGTACTGTACAGATCCCGCACAACATCTCAAAACGGCAGGTGAGGACCTACTGCAGATGACCCAGGTCATGGTCTGTCGGACGCGTGAAAGCTTGCGCTGTGTTCGAGCGGAATGGCGATACCAAAGGAGTGTGCATCTGGCGTCGGTAAGGAAACCATGTTACTATGTGCGGACGGCATCAAGCTGGCTATGACAAGATGGAAGCTCCAAACGCGCGCGCGCGCTTTTTGTGTGACATGTGCCTTAGCTTGCCACTGCTCAATACCGCGCGCATATATCTACACTACGGCTGCATGTTGTCGTGACTCCACATACAACGTGTACTGCAAGTTGGCTCTTCTCCAATCTGTCATCACCGCACAGCCGGCATCGTCTCTAGAACGCACCTCACACGCCATGGTGACAAGCGGTCTTGTCAAGGCCGACGCATCTTTAGATGTGAATACGGCGGGCTCCTCAGGGGCAATCTTGATGACAGCGACACCCTTCTCAAGAAAAAGTAGGGCACCGGGGAGATGTTTAGCATCAGGTGTCAGCTAAGGACGTCCGTCTCCTTCCATACACTTCGTACGACCACACCGCGGTATACAAGCGATAGAAATATCTTCCACATACGTGTTGGTTTGGTTGTACCAGGGTACAGATACCACCACTACTGATAATCCTCTGTAGGGTGTCAACAAGACGGCCGTGAAGCTAGCGCTCAATGAAGACTGACCCTGTCATGTTCAAGACCATCTAATCGATTTACTTCGTTAGATTGAATGTGAATTTGAGGGCCGAGGATATGCGGGAAGGTACAGTAGTGCTGAACGCACTGTGAACCTATATCCTCTACTTGTTTGCAAAGTAGTACTTTCCGATAGAACTGCAAAAAATACGGGACTGTTGCGGTCAAATGTACGCCCCTTCCGGAAACCACCCGCACAACATCACGTCGGCAACCAGCCGTGCCCCGCCCTTTCGGAGGTAGCTGGGTATTTGCTGGAAGGATCTTTCACCATGTTTGTATTGATAATAGTACCCGTGGGATCACCCTTCTCCAGCAGCTTCGTGCGACACGCTCGGATAAGGCACGGCCGTGACGGCCTTGCGACGAACATAACCTTGGTTGTTCGTCTAAGCTACAGGCGCACGCATTGTTTAGACGTGTCTCCCCCACTACTCTCTACGCGCCCCTCGGTCTTCAATGTCACCGTCTACACCCACCTCGCGGTCATCCCTGACCATGCTCTTTGCGGCCCCCGTCCCCGCGCCGCGAACGCCCAGAAGACCTTGCATAGCATCCTATAAAAAGAGCGTCCACAAGAGAGCCGTGGGGGAGACGTTAGACAGGTCAGGCACACAGAAATGCGATGTCAAGTATTGCCATGCTCAGGACGGTTCCCAGCGGTTGATTGAGTAGATACGCCTCATGTTGAGTGTATCACGGTTCGTGCAAGGTACCGTCTCCATGGTTGGGCGATTTAACCTGTGCGTGAAAGGACACGCACACGTGCCAAAATGGACGAAACAGCAGACCGGATACTGGGGGGAGGCTCGACTACCCCGATGTGGGAGTGTGAATGCCGGCCTCATAAGCGCGTGTGGCTGCACTAGCGATCGCTGAGGTGCAGCATCATAGTCGTCTGTGCAGCCAAACCCAAAAATAGAGCACGATAAGGAGGTCCAACTACTGTAGAGTGTTGGTTGTTCAAGTGATCTATTTGCCTTGAACCGACACCGTTGGCGTTACGTTATCAACTATCTCCTGACCATACAGCTCCCACCACTGATTCAACGGTGGGGCAAAAGTCTTCGGAAGCTCAACTCAACAGCTACCACGGGTTGCTCCCGAGACGTACTATAGGTAGACGGTTGGGCTCGCACGACGCTCAAAGCCCGATTGCTGTTGATTGGTCTTCTCTATTCTGACCACGTTACATTTTGCTGCTCTAAGCCACACCAGGTGCTAAGGCATAGGCACAGTCCGTGCATAACAGCATCTCACCGCTATGCTGAGCGGAAACTGCGCGAGGGTGCACGTGTCGTGTGTGTTCTCGATGTATTCCAACTCCTTGCCATCTTCCCCGACGACCTTGGCTGCGAAGTATTGGTACAGCAGCTCTGCCGTGTACGCATCGATGAAGCCTCCTGCCGCCCATTGCCAGTAGGGACATCTCCAATAGCGAAGCCTGGAGTGGCGACAGCACCGGCAGCATCATCATGAGCAACATACTATAGCCTAGGCGCGGGTTGAAGACTGGTATCTGCTGTCGTGTGCGCGAGGTGCACAATAGGCCACCCACAACGAGCGGTTCTCAAACGATGAAGCAGGGATACTGATAAAGCACCTGCCACGACGACACCAAATCAGGCTGATATTTGCGCCACCAACGACTGGAGTTTGTACAACACAGGGTACACACACGCGTTGTGGCATGCCAGCGACAACGAAAACCACGGATGTTCTCCCCAGAAAGTCCACCCTGACTACGGTATTAGTATGTCGAGTCGGCTCACCTCTTTGCCAAGTACGTGGTAGACATCATTACAGCCGCAACAACGTAGGCTGGCCACGTACCCCACAGCTGCAAAACCCGAAGGCCGAGGCGCAGCTGAAACATGCGGAATGCCATGGTGTCGCCATAATGCTTCGCGCGCTAGAGGTTACCAGGACGTGACACAGCGGATACAAGGACCGATGCGTTAGTTTGTGCCTCTTTCACTGACATTTGCTTGGTACTCGCAACGATTCTTGGCTACGCTTTATTTAGAACTACTCTCTTGCAGCGTTTCTAACATGCTTAGTGCAGTGCTTCAATGAAGGCGGTGTCAATCACAACTCTGCCTAGGTAACAGGAACCAGTCCTACTGCTTATCTCGATCAACATGAGTCTAAAACAGGGGATTACTACCTACGGAGCACGCCACGGGATGGTGCCGTTTCCAGCCCGTTCGTCCGTACCGATGGATCAATTGCGTTTTCATGGGGTGCCCAGCATTGTCGAAGAATAAAGCCTGTGAGCGCCACCTCGTCGCACGAGATGTGCGAGCTCCACTACAGTATTATTTACCAGCATGGCCATTGTGGAAATGTCCTGCTACTACATGTTCCCACACCATGCGTAAGGCGGAGCCGTAACGAGCGGTGCGTGACGACCAGTGTTTCACCCATGGTATACCGCGTGACGTGTCTCTCTGGTACGACACCCTTTTCACATTCGAAACTGCCTTCGATGCCACACAGGTAGTGGCCATTTTCTCACGGGTACAAGAGATTGGAACCGCACTATCGGTTTGATTTTTTAGTTTACTGGCGTAACTCTATCGACACACCCATACACACCGCAATGACCAAGGTCGTGAAAAGTAGTAATTTTGACGTGATGCTCAAGATCACGCCTCTCGACCGACCGTTACATGCGTATTTTTAAGTATGAGTTACGGCACCGCGGCAGGTGCATCGCTGCGGACCTCTGACCAACCCCAGAGAATGGCTCTGACGAGCTCACCACTCTCAGAATGGAGACGGCGAGGAACCGTCGCCAGTACGGCATGTATTCCGTCCTCGGGTGCAGTTTGCCACCCACTCGGAGGGGAAACGTGGCCGAGTACGACAAGCTAGCCAGCTGCATCCCGACGCAGGCGAAAGCGCAGATGTGCACCCACGACCATACGCGGCGAAGAAGAGCAGTCATACGGACTGACTGGCACGGGCGGACATCGTCGTCCCCGCTTCTGGAGGTCGAGGCCCGTGCGGGAACAGCGTTGGGCGTATCTTCGAGTGGTGCTGCCCCTACGGCGCATCTAGGCTCTGCGCCCTCCGCCCTGTCGATGAGCTCAGTCGCCCACACGGATCCTCGACATACCTTGGGTGGACGGGGAAACAAATTCGGACCGTATAAAGCGTTAAGCACAACCGATATTGTTGTCCAACGGCAATCGGAACATTGCTGAGAAAAGGACGCCTTCAGACTGTGGTCGTGGTAGGAAACTTTGATACCAAACGGTTGCTTGACGCTTTTTTTCCATATGGCACGCCCCACGCACATTCTGATTCTACATAGTAGCAAATCATATACAAAGTTTTCGCCAATACTTTGAAACGGAAATGCTGCCCTGTGATCGCCTCGCAGGTGTAAGACCGATGTGGTTGTAAAGGCGGCCCGTTCGATCGCCTATGCGGGACACCACAACAAGCAGCGTCGCTAGTATCAGCAGGTGTCAGATGATACAGTATGTAGTTTCACTCGCAACGTCGTCAACACATTGGTACCACACCAGATTGGTACAAACATCGACCGTGCACGACAGAACAAGCCACGATGGGATAAAATAAATCGACGGTCGACGGGTGTCCGGCACCAAAATGACGCGTGCAACGGGTATTCACGAGCGCCGCCGTTGCCTGACCTGGTCGTCGCCGTCGTCGTCGTCATCGTCGTCCATGTGGAGAACGGGCCCTGGCATCGGGGTGTAGTCCCCGATGGCAGCCTTCACGTGCATAGGTGATAGTATAAAGACGGAGCGTTTGGACGTCAATACGGAACAGGAGAAGATATTGCTAAGGTTGTAAAGTCAACGTTAATACGGAAACGAGCAGATGTCGGTATTCATATGACCACTAAGCAGGCGTCGGACCAATGTGAGCATCCGGTCGTTATCGTGATTCCCATGCAATCGTAGAAGGTCTGTGCAAAACTCGACCTCGCACTGCACATCAAACCGCGGTGGAATTTAAGAAAGGAGCGGTTCGCGGGCGCTCGCTAAGCGAATGGCGTGAAACGCGTGTTCACGAGCAGCACCGTCGCCTGACCTGGTCGTCGTCGCCCATGTGGAGGGTGGGCCCAACGACACGGACAGCTTCCCAAGGCGTTGGGGAGCGGTCCACGATAGCAGCCAGCACGTACGTCGAATGCTAACGAGGGAGCGTTTGAACGTCAATGCGGGACACGAGAAGATGTCGAGATGGTTATAATGGCGGAGTGCTTGAACGTCAATACGGAAGACGAACAGATGTGACAAGCATGTGTAGGATCAATGTGAACACCGGCGCAACATCGTGACTACCATGACGCCGTCGACGGTCAGTACAAACCTCGACCGTGTGCCATGGAACAATCTACGATGCAAGGAAGTACATCTCGACGGTTGACGGCCGTTCGGTACGCAAACCGCGCATGAAACGTGTGTCCACTAACGGCAACGTTGCCTGATCTTTCCCACGCGTACGACGTCGAATCTGGCGGAACGGCATGAACAGCCTTGGGGGTAAGGTCCCCGGTGTTACCCTATATGTACGTCGGGCTGTAGGCTGAAAAGACAAATTGTTGAACCATCAATAGGGTTCGTACCGAACGGCCGTGAATCTTTCCGCGAAAACAGCGAAACGGCCTTGCGCACCACATGAGCCGCTGCATCCTAGAGTGTCCCGCTAAGTTAACAGCCCGTGAGATGGTGGCAGCCGTCCGGTGGTGTCAATCATGGTACCAACGGTCCCTTCCCCTCTGTTCGTGTGGCGCCGCCCCAACTTCACTGGCATGTGCCCTACGAGTTCGCGACGGAGATGAGCAATGCCTTGACCGTCGTAGCCCCCAATCTCGCCAGTGGTGCTGGAGACCAAATCTATCACGATCAGGGGGTTTACAAGTATATGACTCTCCCGCTCTACACTGTAAACCTCCTGAGTGTAATAGACTTGGCCTCCAGCACCACTGGCGGGCTTGGGGACACGACGGCCATGGCCTTGCTTATCTCCGTAGGGTCCCCGCAGGGAACCCGGCAATTAACTAAAGGCAGCACCATCTGAACGGAGGGGGAGGAACCGTGGTTACCATGACTGACACCACCGGACTGCTGCCACCGTCTCACATGCCGTTAAAGTAGAGGGGTACGCAAGGATGGAGGGGCCAATGTGGTGGACAAGGCAGCTTCGTGTTTTTCGCAGAACAACTCACGGCCGACCGGCGCACATCGTGCTTGAAGCACGTGTTAACTAGCGGCAACCTTGCCTGGTATTTCCCACCGGTACAACGTCGATGGCTGGCAGTACGGTATGCACAGCCTTGACTTGGTGTTCCTCGGTGTTACCCAATTCGTACGTCGCGTTGTAAAGACAAAACTACGATCGACAAGCAGGGGTCAGATCAACGTGGTCACACTCGCGGTGTCGTCAACACAGGGATACGACAGAAGATTGGTACACACGTCGACTGTGTGCGGAACAAACCGCGATGGAATTAACAAAAGCAACGGTCCACGGGCGTCCGGTACGCATATCATGAGCGGCACGGTTGCCTGACCTGGTCGTCACCGTTCATGTTGACGGTGGGCCCAACGACATGGACAGTCCCGACAAGCATTTGGTGGGGGTCCCCGATATTAGCCTGTACGTACGTCAAATTGTAAAGACGAGGTGCTTGAACGTCAACACAGAACACGAGCAGATGTCACTAAGATTGCCAAGCAGGTGTCGGATCAATGTAAACACCCGCGAATTGTCGTGATTGCTATGGGACTACAGAAGATCTGCACCAAATTCGACCTCGCACTACAGGCGAAACCGCGATGGATTGAAACCAAAACAAACAACGGTTGGCCGGCGTTCGGTAAGAAAATGGCGTGCGTGAAACGAGTGTTCACGAGCGGCACCAATCGCCTGACCTGATCGCCCTCGTCCATGTCGAAGGTGGACCGTGCCGTTGTCGTTTGGTCCCCAATATTAGCCTGCACGTATGTATAGGTCGGATTCCGAAGACGAAGCGTTTGGGGATCAAAACGGAAAACGAGAAGATGTCGGGATGGTCGTAGTGGCGGAGCCCTTTGGTCGTAAATAAGGAACCTGAGCAGACTTCTGAATGGCTCCCGAGCAGGCGTCGGACCAATTTTAACACTCGGAAATCGTTATGACTACCATGGTACCGCAAAAGGTCGGTCCAACATCGCTCAATCTCGCACTGTAGATCAAACCGCGATGGAATAAAGGAAAGCGTTGGTTCAGGGATGATCGATAACACAATGGCGACAAGGCGTGTTTACGAGCATACCTGTCGGCTGACCTCGTTGTCACCGACCGTGTCGAGGGCGGGTCCATGAACACAATAACCGTCCAGGCGCGGTGGCGGGAGGTCCACAATAGCAGTCTGCACATACGTTCGATTGTAGAGTCGGGGAAACTGAACGTCATTACGGAAAACGAGAAGATGTCGCAGTATCTCCAAATAGTGTTCCCGGATTGGCGTTGTAGATGCAAAGACGACCTTTTGTTTTTTGGTCTTTTTACTGCTGGTGAGGTCTTACAGTGACTGCGTGACTGCAAGGACGGTGCCACTCGGGCCTGGTTCGGTCGAGGGATCAGCGTCGGGGTTTGAATCGCTTTCGGCAAGCTCGCCAAGCTGGGAGGACAAAGACAAGGCAGCAACGATCGGTCACGCGTCTCGTTTGGTGCTGGAGTGCAAACCTCCGTCGTAGATGTACTCTATAGATCACATGTGAATCATGTTTGGCTTGAATATGGGTGCTTCCTAGGCGGTATATCGGGCATCGTATAGATCACCTGAGCCATCTGTCGACCTATCGTCCGGAGAGAGCGCCCGTCTGGCTCTTCGTCAAGGCCGTGAACCCCAGCCCGGACCTTTGCTGCCTTGTCTTTGTTTTCCCAGCTTGCCGAGCTTGCCGAGAGCGACGTAAACCCCGACGCTGATCTCTCGATCAAACCAGGCCCGAGTGATACCGTCCTTGCAGTCACGCAGTCAGTGCAAGACCTCGCCAGCAGTAAGAAGACCAAAACAACAAAATATCGTCTTTGCATCTACAACGTCAAGCCGCGTACACTATTTGGAGGTAATAGCGACATCTTCTCGTTTTTTGTATTGACGTTCAATTGCCCCGACTCTACAATCCGACGTGTGTTGGTGCCTCCTCTATTTCATTCGCAGTATCCTTACGGGAACGCCACGGTCATGGCCATGACTTTGACGGTCGCCATCTCACACTCGCCGGTGATGGTCGAAGTCAAGTGTATGACGCTCCGGGCTGGGGTTCACGGAACCTCACACTCACCGATGGTGATCGATTTTAAACGCGTCAAACGTTGGAAATCGATCACCATCGGTGAGTGTGAGGCCCCGTGAACCCCAGCCTGGAGCGTGATACATTTGACATCGACCACCACCGGCGAGTGTGAGATGACGACCGTCAAAGTCATGGCCATGGCCATGGCGTCCCCGTAAGGATACTGCGAATGAAATAGAGGAGGCACCAACACACGTCGGACTGTAGAGCCGGGGCAATTGAACGTCAATACGGAAAACGAGAAGATGTCGTTATTACCTCCAAATAGCGTACGCAGCTTGACGTTGTAGATGCAAAGACGACCTTTTGTTTTTTGGTAATCTTCCTACTGGCGAGGTCTTGCAGTGACTACGTGACTGCAAGGATGGTGCCACTTGGGCCTGGTTCGATCGAGGGATCATCGTCGGGGTTTACATCGCTCTCGGCAAGCCCGCCAAGCTGGGAGGACAAAGACAAGGCAGCAACGGTCGGTCACGTATCTCGTTTGGTGCTGGCGTGCACGAAACCTCCGTCATAGATGTACTCTATAGATCACATGTGAATCACGTTTGGCTTGATTATGGGTGCTTCCTAGTCGGCAAATCGGGCATCGTACGGATCACTTGTTCAATCTGTCGACCTATCGTCCGGAGAGAGCGCTCGTCTGGCTCTTCGTCAAGGCCGTGAACCCCAGCCCGGACCTTTGCTGCCTTGTCTTTGTTTTCCCAGCTTGCCGAG
>JAYJME010003374.1:0-12176 GCA_036873775.1 Costaria costata | reverse complement strand
GTGCGTTTCGTATGGTGCAGGCAGCACTCCAGACAGCAACCGCTGTAGCCAGTAGCCACGAGTTGGTTAGTTGCGGGCACGGGGGGACTCTATGATGTAGTTGAGTGGATACCCGCGGCCATGTTAGTTCAGTTTGCACGTTGATCTCATTTCGATTGGGCGCGTTCTTCGTCTCTTGCGTTTCAGGTGGGAAAGCGTCGTGCTTTCCCGGCCGAATTTCATTTTTTTTATGATTTTTCGGGTCTTCCTAGGGCTCCAGCACCTTTGTGTGACCACGGACTCTAGATTTTGAGTTAATGCGAGAGCAACAAGTGACCTCGAAAGGGCACTACAACTACATGCTGCTGTCCCGGATGGACAGCCCCATCCCACCCTATATACACTATTACGTACTTTACGTTTCACAATTATAACCTTACATATTTTACTCTGGTGCACGACGAAACACTTTCAAAAGTCTACTTTAGCCACCTGAGAGGGCTGTCTCTGCCCCCCTCATGCCTACCAGTGCTACTGTGATCGTTCCTGAAGACCCACACCCCTACGTTACTCACCAACAAATCACCATCATCCGTCGATGCCGCAAACTCTTTCAGCACGAAGTCCGTGGCGGAGTCCAACTCGTTGAACCGACTGTCGTTTGCACCTTCGACGCCGACGAAGATATCCTTCCTATCGCCCGCCGCTTCTCGCGCCGGTAGAACAACCAGACACCTAGCGCCTGCCTGTCGCGCCCCGAGTAGAACCACTCGAAGGGCAGACGCAAGCCTGTAGCCAGGCGGACACATGCCCCACATCGAGCCGAAACCGACATACAGCGGCCGGTCCTCCCGCAAAGACAAGAACGCCTCCACACCCGGTGGCAGGCACGGCGTTCTCGCCGGCGCTTTGACCTCAATGCCAACAAGGAGGCCGTCTCCCGCCATCCCACTAGCTGCGCGCGGATTTTGGTGGTGTAGCTCGGTCGACCGAACCGGCGCTTCTCGCCCATCCTTGGTCGTTCCTGCTTCTTCTGAGTCTCTCTTCCCTGGTGTCATCCCGGCTGCGGAAGGGTACAGATATCCGCACACGCGAGTGCTCTCTGGCCAGAAGGGAGACGTGTCCACCACCAGCGAAGAAAAAAGGTACAGAACTAGCGGGAGGTGCCAGGGGTCGACGGCGGACGATACCGGCGGAACGTTTGCGCCGGATAACGACCCCCCCGCGCCTTTTCCCGCAAGGTCCCCAGTGTCCTCGGCCAAAGGGCACGGGTGAAGTCCCAAGCGTTCCCGGAAAACCCCCCACCTGTCGGTGAAGAGCGGCCACATCCAGTGTTCCACGTGAGTCCATGCCGTTTGGCCGCGACCCCGCCCGTCACGCACGGCCTCGTTGTCGCTGCAACCCTCAGCAACACCGGCAACGGAGCATCGCTGCCCCGTGTAAGGTAGTGACCCGGCTAATGGTGCCGGGTCAGACTTTGATTCCGCAATCTTCGAGACTGGAGGGCTCGACGAAGTTCCGGTAGTGGTGTTAACAGGTGTATCTGGAATGCGGTTGAGGCGGCGGAAGAGGCGGGGGTAGGTCCTCCGCATCCTCCCCGCAAAAGAGCTGGGGATTGGGGCCACCGTGAGATAAGGGTGGCAAACCACGCTGGGAACCTGGTGGGGGGCAGTAATGGGCGGCGCACGCCCCGACAGATGCACGATAGTCATTAGGCGGGGTCGCCTTTCAGCGTGACACGGAACGCGCCCGTTGCAATGAAGTCTTGACCTTTCGAGAAAACACTGACTATTGTCTATCACATGCCAACGACTACACACAGCGAAAAAGGCGCGACAGCGTAAGAGGTGCGACAATGCCCCAGGCAATGCGGGCGAGAGCGAAGGCTGGGAGGGTCCATGGGACAGTTTGGGCCAATCCTATACCTGGTACATGGTGTGTACTTTCACGATGGCGCCGTGCTCAAATTGGTGACAGCCGGGATGGCTTGCAATTTACACAATGACAGGTGGACACGACTTGTGACAGTACGGTAGCTGTAAATACGGGCATTAGCATTACGAGGGTTACCCGCGTACCCGCATCTTCTCTGCTAGATGGTATCCTTCCAGGGCGAACATGTTGAATATAATCAGGCCCGCCCCTTGGCACGCCTTGACGCAGGCATCCTCCTGTCGGCGATTTGCCCTCGCTTCAGCGTCATCTAGCCCCGTCGTGCCTATGAAAAAGGGTATTATACGAGTCAAGACACAAGTTGAGCGCAGTCTGTACAGCCCAGTACAGGAGTAAAGTTACGTAGCAGTACTCATAGCAGTGGCATCGTGCTGCTGATAGGCCGCTGGTGCTTACCAGGTACCTGGTATGAATTTCGGGCGTATTCGATGGCCTCTTTGTCGTCTGCTGCAAACATTTTTGCTCTGCTGTAAACACGTCGCATCAAATATGGACCATCGGTCTTCTGTCATACTGCTGTGGAACCTGGAACAGGAACATAAACGACGACTCCTTCTCAAAGGTGTGTACAGCTACTCGTAGTGTCAACGGTACACGATTATCGTACAACAAAATAGACAAGTTTAGTAGCAGGTGCACAGTCAAGGGTGGTTCTTCGCGTTCTAACGGAAAGCCGACACGGTTGCTTCACTAGCGAGTGCACCGATCAACCTTTCCAGATGACTGCCGGAGAATCCACGGGTGCAAAGGTGGCGAAGCCGGCGGTAGATCCATCCGTGCAGGTGCCTAGCAGAGACTGCACCAAGTCACCATGCTGACGATGTGATACCAGCACCACCTCGCTGCACCAAGGGGACCTCGACGCGATCCCACCCGCTAGAATCACAAGTGGTTGCACGTCCCCTCGCGTTCCGAATGCAATGACCGCCACCTTCATGCTGGCAGCACAGGGCTTCCGGTGCAAGCCAGAGCTGCTGCGGTACGATGGCTGCTGCTGCTGCTGTGCTGCCGAGGTTACGCCGCATGCCTCCATTCTTCCCCCCTCACCCGCTTGAAGTAATCCTACCCCATTGGCCTTGAAACCTTTTTTAAATCTCGAGCAGGGCCAATGAGGATCTACATCCTCATTGAGCAGGGCAGCAGCACATCCTCATTGGGCAGCAGGCAGCAGGGCAGCACACATCTGTAGAAGGTGTACTCGTGTAGGCCTGGCAGCGAGGTGCGCAGGTTATCCAGTGCTGCGCACAATCAATATTTAGTGGTGCAAGAGTGTTGGCATGTTGCACGAGGTACTCCTCTCGCTTCTCGGCCACGCCGGATCGATTATTCAGGAGGAACCGGCCATCTCGACCACTACTGCTACGAGTTCTGCCAGCGATGGTTTGAAATCAGGCAGCACTTTTCGTGTGCCAGACACTATCACCTTCCTCACGGCAACAGAGCGAGCAGCCATCAACAGAGTTGTAGGCATAGGGAGCATCTACCGTGACCTTCGGAAGTTCGTCAGACCAAAAACACTTATGTGGGAAGTGGGGGGCTCCTCTGCATCTGGCATAGATGGGAGCTCTGGACATGGGAGAGGGGAAGGGGATGGCTTGTATTTGCGCGCGTTGAAGGCGGGGGTGGCGGAGGTTCTTGACGAGTATGCTGAGCGCGTGGCGGAGGTGGAGAGGGATGTCATGGCCGATCCCACGCTGACGCTGGCACGCGTGTACGCTGGCGTAAGGGAGGTAAGACGATGGATGCTTGTTGCTGAGGTAGTGATGAAAGATTCTCTTCACATCTTTATGGTGCCCGTATCATGCATACTTCGTCCGGGTACGAATACTGCGCCCCGAACTGTATGCTTGAGGGTAGGTTGTAGGTTGGATATCTATCGTCATGGTTGAGTAAATAGTAAATAGCAAATCATGTTACAGCATTACGAGTGTACCTGGTACGTAAAAAGCAGCAAGGGTCAGGTCAAAGCTCGCGGGTCGGGGGTAGGGTCGGGTCGAGTCACCTGCCCGCCTGTGACCCGACCCGACCCGCGAAAAAATTGAGTTGTCGACATTTTGACCCGACCCGACCCGATCCGACCCGACCCGACCCGTGAGATCCGAAAACCTCCTGACCCGACCCGACCCGACCCGTGAGATTTTAAACCTCCCGATCTGACTCGACCCGACCCATTTGATTTTGACATCCTCTTGATCCGACCCGACCCGACCCGACCCACCAGATTCCCACTGACTTGTGAGATGCGGGTCATGTCGCGGGTCGGGTCACCTTGACCCGCAAGAAAAAAGATTCCGACCCGCGGGTTCGACCGGCGGATCTGGCCCAGGAGTCGACACCCCAAAAACAATACGAGTACAGTATACCCTTAATTTGTAAACCCCACACTGATGTGTGGCCTGTGGTCTGGCTGTAGTAGATATGGATTGGGTGGATGTGGATATGAATATATAGATTTGGCGGTGTTTTAATGTTTTAATATGTTACAAAAGACGTACCTGGTACCGGCAAGAGAGAGCCCTTCGGGCAGTTAACGACAATACTTTGAAGTGTCGGATCCCCGGGCGTCAGCGAAAAACACTCGCCGATCAAGGTTGACTGACCCGCGACATGACCCGCGTCTCACGGGTCATGACCCGACCCGACCCGTGAGGTTTTGAACACGTCCTGACCTGACCCGACCCGACTCGACCCGTGAAATTATGAAAATTCCTGACCCGACCGACGGGTATGATAAGGTGATGATGTCATGACCCGTGAACAGCCCTGGTAAAAAGCCACTCAAATGGGAGGAGGAGACAGGAGACGCTGCTTGTCCGTTTGTCGGTTTGTAATCTCATTGTAACGATTTCGATTTGAGCACATTTTGAGGTGATGCTGGGTGATGTGAAAATGCGTTTGTAGAAGTACCCTCGTTCTCCTGCGATTCGCGATATTGAAGAGATAAGAGATACAAATATGGCAAGATCAATTCGTAGGGCTGGGCCCTGATCCAGAATGTACTGGCTGAGAAAGCTGCCAGCGCTGCCAGCTGCCAGTACATTGACTAATTACGTACGTCCCATGATAGCGCCTCATAATACAACGGAAACCCATCAAAACGCGCGGTGCGGAGAGAGGTGTACGTAAAATAGGGGAGAGAGGAGAGAGAGAGCCTTAAACTTGGTCAGCACCTTCTCATTTTTTTACAGTCAATCTACCGCCCGTAAGACCCAGCAATTGCCTTTGAAACATGGCCCTAAACAAAGTGTTGTTTTAGCTCTATGTACGTACTTCGTCTGAGGTCAAATCGCGTACGAGACGCCCCGTCGGCAGGGCACCGCCAGCTGGGCCCTCCGGGGGTGCTCCCGCCGACACCCCCTCAACACCCGGGGGGGGCGGTGGTCGCGACTTGGTGATCGCGGCTTACCGTGACCAATACACTGTTCGGACAAAGAGGCACTGACTACTGACGGGGCCAACACATATCGTACTGGCCGGAGCTACCAGCCAGGGTAGTGTTTATCGCCGTTCAACAGCAGTAGTACTGTACGGCTCTTGGCATGTTTGTCTACGTACGCTGCCCTCATGCAGAATTTTCAGCGCCGCCAATTTCGGCCATGCAGCACAAACACCATCACGTACGAACAGTACGCCTTCATCACAGAGCTCCAGCTGTCGTTTGTTGTGGAGAAACCACTCAACGCTGTCCGCACCATGTTTTCTTGCTGTTGTGCAGTACACATCGGTCTTGCCGGCCGTAGCGGAGGCGTGTGTGGCGGTCACTGGAGACCGGGAGCGGGGTCAGTTGAAGGGGGCACAGGTGCTGGAGATTCTCCACGAAAGTAGTCACTTCGGAGCGCCTGATGTGAGTAACATGCGGCATGCACCACTGAACCCGGAAACCCTTTGGCTTGTTTATACTTGGTAGGTAAGGTTGCCCACGCGCAGCAACGCGTTGAACTGGACGGCTCCAGATGGGGCTTAATGATTCCGGAGCATTTTAAGCCAACTTGGTGTGCCCCTACTGTACTGTAGTCGAGGATTATTTCTGGGCTGCCTTGCTTGCAACCGTTTGCGTTTAGTCTGCTGGCGGAAATGAAAACATCGCGGGTACTCTTACGTGCGTTTCGACTTCGCTCGTATGGTTGTCTACTGTGTGCTACAGTTTGGCGATGCCTGGTAGAGCCCTCTCCGCTAAACCAACGAGCCTAACCGGCAGCTGTGCAATGCTTCCCTTTGATACATATGGATGTGGTGGTTGGGTCTTCGTCAGGTGAGGCGACGGCTGTACCGCCTTGTGTGGCACTGCAGCCAGGTTCTTATGAACCAGTGCGTTTCGTGGCTCCTCCACGGACTGGTCGTCGATCCATGCGGAGAGTTTTTCGTACAGAAGAACGCCCAACCCGCTGGTGAGACCGAGAGAGATTGAAAGGCCAGATCGTGCTAAAATAGCGGAACTAATACTACTGGTGTAGCGACTGGTCTTGTGCACCCTCAACACCCAGTGTAGAGCTGCGGGGGCGGGCTCTTGTTGTTTAAACCGCCCTCCATCCCTTCTGCAGCACAACAAGGGACGTTTGGGTAGTAGTTGTGTAGTTCTTCACTGTCCCAGGCGCAGAGGCTTGGCGCTACGTTATGTACAGGAAGTCGCCGATGTGCCTGAGAAAAGCGTGTACCAAACACAACTGTCGGGAAAAGCATCGGGTTGTGTCATGGGTCCTCCCTTCGTCTCTGGCTCTTGATGTCTTTGAATACTGTAATGGAGAAAAATATCGTCCTGCCCGCGAGAAAATATGAAGCGTTCATCCACGAGATCCGATACTGCGAGGAGAAGCGCTTCCTGCATTTTTATGTCGGCCTGGTTCCTCGCGCTTCCTCTGCATTCACGTGTTGGCCGCTTGGGCCTTTCCCTGCATGTGTAAGTAGTAGGTAGCCCCAATGGCACCGTATAGTCCGGGGTTTTTTAGGGTAGAGAAAACAGCGAACGTGCGAAACTTGACAGTCGGACTGCCTGTGTTGATCTCTCATGTAGAAATACATCCTGTGTAGCGCTCGGACGAACCACCGAGCAGAAAGCGGCCCAGGCCCCGGCCGGAACACCTATCAAGGCCTCCTTCCCTCGCTTCGCGACTGCATCTTACCAAACCTTTTCCTTCAACGACAGGCAGCTCGGCCAGACCGGCTTTGTCTGCGGGGCTTGACGAGCCAGGGTACGCTGGTTTCGAAGAGGGCGTCGAGGCGGCCACGAGACGTGTGGGCGACTGGGGCGGCGAGGAGGAGTGGAACTCTACGTACACCGTGCGGTTAGCATTGGTGCCGACCTCTTTCGTGCCCCACAGGTATGTAAGAGGGCCTGCAACGCAATTTATGGTGTATCTTCAGGGTCCATATGATGTCCTCGCGGGGCCGAATTCACCGTGCCTTGCTTAATGTACTGTGTAGACCCTCCCTCTATTGCTTTACGGCGTTTCCCCGGCCCCCGTCAGGGTTGTCTCGAGGTTGAGCCCATCGGCTTTCTATGTGACAGCATTGGCTTCGCTCCGCAGCTCACGTGTACGTGGTAGTAAACAACGTATCGTATCCCGTACGCCGGGCGAAATTTGTCAGCGGCGCTTGACCGGCATGCACTCTCACAAAGGCCATCACCACCAATACGTAAGCCAAGCGGTCGGCACAAGCAGGGGCTATTTTATTGATGTGCACTACAAGTGGCCTTGTCACCCAAACATTTTGAGCCAGTTGTGGCGCCTCCATTCCTGTTGTTGCTGTTGCTGCTGCTTTTGTTTGATACGGGTTACAGGCTTGCGCAGAAGATGCTTTTCGTTGGAAAGGTGGTGCGCGTTTTGCGCCAGGCGAATCCTCAAGCTATTTCCACACAACAAAGGGCGCCGTTCGCTGGATGGCCAACCGAGTCGGGCGTCAAGGTGAGCAGCGCAGCAGCTAGCCCAGCAGCCGACTACCCGCCTTCGTCTTTGAGCCTGCATAGGCACGACACACACGACACGCATCCATCTAATGGTCGTGTGTGCATCGTCCAGGTAGTGTTCGCTTCGGTGCATTAATACGGTTCTAGTTTTCCCGCGATTGCCTCCGTGATTTAGCCTTGGTGTTCCTGCGCGGACAGACGCCTCTGACCCGTCTTTTTTACCCCAACCCACCAACTAAATCTCCCAAATTGGTTGTTCGTTTTGCACTTGCCGAGCCCTGTCGGTCCCTATCGTCCGGCTTTGGACGCCGTGAGCATACCCAATTTTTTGCCTCCCGCGAGTCTGCTGGCACGTTCAACGTGCAGCAGTGACAATATAGTATGCCAAGAACTGCACTATAGACGCTGATAATCGGATAAGGTGGTTGTCGATAGCAATACACCGATAGTACTATTAATAGTACCTATCCTGCACAACGACGGCGCCTTCGTACAGTAGTATTTAGTAGAACCGGTATTTAGTAGAACCTTCCCAAACCCTCATCGGAACAGCTTACCCTCGCGTATATACACGGCTAAATGTCTTCAGACGCTTGTTTGTCCCTCGAACCTCAAGCTCGAACCTCATGAGTGCGTACGGTCCCTTCCCGTGTCGTCAACGGTACAACATGGCGGGATTGGCTTGGATGGATCACACCACCCACAGGGAGACGGTTTGTCGGCGGACCTGTCAGGCGATGGGAGTGGTGGGATGGGCGTGAGTGAAGCAGAGATCCTGGAGCTGACGCGGCGGTGGTCCGAGCTGTGCGACCGAGAAGCCTTTAACCTCCTGGCGCTGGAGAGGGCGGTGCACGAGGTGACGAATCGTGGCTGATATGTCGGTATTTTGATTGACAAATCGCTTGTATGTTACGCTCGCCATTGTTGAGCTGTGAAAAGGGCGCCCTACGGTCGTGTTGTTGCATGGCTTGCGTTTTTTTTTTTTCTCTCGCAATAACTGCAGAAACCGTATGTAGATGTTCCTTTGACAGCAGTTGATGTTAATGCTAGGAAATAAGTACGACACGCAGATGGACGTTGAACATGGGGTTGATCGGCCTATCCTCCACCTTATAATATACCAGGTATGTTGAAAGTTCACCTCCCCCGCCAATAGCCATCTTTTGTCGCTTCCTCTCATATAATCAGTTCTGAAATCACCACGTCAGTACCGACATGCCAGTTACTGCAGCCACATCAACTTCAACCACTGTAAATGCCTCATATCACCTTTCACTATCCCTGCCGTATAACGGATCTACTGCAGGCGCACGCTCTGGTCGACCGGCGATTGTACCGCCTGCTGGTCAACGTGTCAGGGTTAGAAAAGCACCTGTCCAGCCTGAAGGGGCTGTTTCTTATGGGCCACGGCGCGCTGTTCCACTCTTTCTTCGACAAGGCCAGGGAGGCCATGCGAACTCCTGCAGGGGGGCGGTACGAGCGGGATTGCGATATCGTCTCCTAAAGCAGTATACAAATTATTTTACAATTATATGAGGACAGGAGAGTAGATCGTGTGGCAATGTTTTCTTCTTGTGTGCCCGGCAATGTCTATGAGATAGTTGACCTGTATGGTCCGAGTCAACACGTCTTCCCTCGAGAGCTGGTTGGCTTGGTTGGGCAGCAACGCAAGGGGCGACGACGCTTGCGGGGGATATTTTTGCACTGAGGCGGCCACTCTCTGACGGTGGATTTAGGTGTTTGCGAGAAGTGTACTTGTTGTCTTGGTCCCTCGAGCTCTGTTGCTTTGAGGCTGCGCTATGGATTGTTAATAGACTACAACCATATCCGCTCCAAAAATCCTGGAATCTGTTGTGATAGAGTTGGTGTCGTGGAGTTTAGACTAGAGCCAACGTTCTCTATCGCCTATCGGGTATCTTTGAACTTATACACGTCTCACCGCGGGATGGGCCGCCCGAACTATTTTTAGCGAGTCCCAAATTAGAACCGATTGTGTTTGCCCCCATGCCCTCTGTAGCTGTGCCGGGCATTGCTGCTATCGCGTTTTAAAACTGGCCACCGCTCTGTACTGGTAGACTGCAGCAGCTTTTATTTTTGCTTTTTGTTTACCCTTTAACGGTTCATCAGGTCAACTGTGTGTACAAGTCGCTTTTTGTTGAGTTTTGATCATCCCTGCGTTGAGTTAGTGACGAGAAGCTGTCTTATATGTTGCTTACCGTACAGATCGCTGCCTGCATACAGTTATACGTGAGAAGCTGTCTGAGTTTTACGCCTTCCGTACCCTTCGCAGGGCGGTGCTGGACCTCAACATGTGGCTGGCAGCGGCTGCCGAGGACAACGAGGGAGGCCACGCCTCGCTGCGCTCCTCGGAAAACTCCCTGAGCAGGGCTATCATTGCTCTGGACCCATCCGGCTTCACGTGCAAGATGTCTCAAGACCTCACGGTAAGACCGCCTCTGGCAGGCGCCATGTACCCCACTTTCTCTGTTTTTTTTCGTGTTTGATTTTGTCGCAGAGGTTTGCGCGCCCTAGTTTGGCTTCGTCACTACAGTAGTTAACAAGTACAATGGTTCGTGCAGCACACTTACGCGGTAGCAATGTTTTCGGAGGTTGGCATGGGGACCGTTGTTGGCTCATCACGCTGCCGACACCTTCAGGCACAAACACTCCGCGACCAAACACATACGGGGGGGCACACCAACTTTGTTTTCCCGCCGTTCTTGACCCGTCCCGCACTCTATCCTTGTGTTCAATGCGTTATTCGCTGCAGAAGCAAGGCTTTTGCGTGACCGGGAGGGCAAGGCATAACCTGAAGAAGTCTGCGGTGTGCCTCTGTCCTGGTGGCCTCGATGCCCGATCCCCTCCCAAAAGACCGCCTTCTTCTCCCGCACCGCCCGCCGAGGCAGAGGCTAGGTCAAGGTCGGGCGGTGGCTCCTTGTGGTACGCATCTGATAGAGAGCTGCCGCGGGGTTTCATGAGCTCGGTGGCGTTTCGATGCGATCGTCCGCAGCTGAGTGCCAAGGAGAGTTCAGGGGAGGAAAAGTCTGCCGGCGCCGGAGAGGGGTCGGGGAGCGTAAGCTTCGTAGTGCACAACCATCGCCCGTCTTTGGCGGCGGGGGGCGAGGGAAGGAGTGGGAGGTGGGGAGAACCAGCAGCGGTGCCCAACAGCTTGTCCGTGCGACTGGAGCCTGATGGCCACGGCGGCGGTCAGGTGTTGCTCAGGTACTACGCTGGAGCGTGTTGAGACGTACTGCAATTGTTGTTGGTGATGGTGTTGTTACTGCTGTTGCTCTGAACGGTTGTTGTAGATGTTGTTATTACCGCTTGAATCACCATAGTCAAATCCGTGGTCACGAGACTGGCTCCAATAATTATGAAGGAATAGTACAAGACAAAGTAGGAAAAATAGGAATAACAAGCAACAAAGCAACAGTAGTGTAGGTAAACACGCCCAAGCATGTGTGGAAAGTGTGGCCGAGGCGGCGTTGTACATCCACGTGGCTGTCCCTTACCGCCAAGCCAGGAGATGATGCACTCGCAGGATGCAGCACGTCTCGTACGACAGGCGTCGTCGTCCTCTCCCACCCTGGCCGGCAGCGTGCAGAACAAATGTCCTGATGAGAACACATGACTGACACCTTGGCCTTGCACAGGGGTTGCGTACATCCAAGGCACACGTCCCCTTACCACCCACCTCTACCAAACCCCTGTACCTGCCCAACGTTGCCTTGCCCAAGGTGGAATCCCCACCTGTCCCCGTCGCTACCCCCTCCAGGGACGAACGCGCCGTTAGACATAGAAGGCGTTTCACCCGACTATCCCAGTGACGGCCGGGGCCCAGGGTTGCGCACGCTTGGACGCGCTGCTCTGCCCCGCTCTTGTGGCCTTCATCTCGGGCAAGTGAACTACCTCATGGTGGACTACGCTCTTGGAGAGGTAAGACCGACGAGAAAGGCTAGAGGGGCGAGCGGAGAGGAGGCATCGAGGAAGGAGGCAAGGCCAAACGCTAAACTGAGAGTGTTCGTCAACGATCCGGGTCGATCGGGGGCTGCGTCGCTGTCGGTCGCGCTCGACCTGTGGGCTCTCATCGAGATGGGCGGGTGAGCACCATTGCTATTTATGGTACTGCTACTACCGCTGCTACTCTTACTACTGTTACTACCGGTAGTACTGTTCCTACTGCTACTCTACCGCTACTACTGTTACTACTGTTTCGTGAATTGTGCTCTCTGCGAAACCGTGTAGGGGTGCGGTTTGGCATTGGGGGGGGGGGGGGCGTACTCATTTGTTGCTTGCCTTAGTCATTTGACCATTGACCACGCATCCCTTTCGAGACGGA
>JAYJME010003373.1:0-12179 GCA_036873775.1 Costaria costata | reverse complement strand
TGCCCCTGGCCAACCCGAAGTCATCGCTCGATAGTCTTTCTCAAACAAGCAATTACTGGAAATTATTTGTTTCCTAGCATCATTCCTCGTGTCAAGCAGCCATGAAACGTTCGTTAAAGAAAATCGCTGGTTTTGGGGGGGGCTATCGTAGAATACTCTCGGATAAACATGCCTGTTGTCTCTACGTACCCCCATGACGGTTACTCAATCATCACGTGCACCTCGTACCGTTAACTGATTTCTGTCCACGCGCAACATTCTCCTAACAATGTTTTTTTACACCCCCCGCTCTTCGTGTTCCCACGATAAGGTGGGGGTTTTGACGGAAGAGAGGGATGTCGCTAGGTCCCACGAGGAGGAGCTGTTCGCGAAGCTGACCGATCAAACCGAGGATCTCGAGGCGTTGCAGGAGAGCTACGTCTCTCTCACCGACAGGTCTGGTGTGATGCATTAATTATCCCTTTTGCCTCGTACTGCATACTGCAGAAAAGTAGCGGGCTCATAATCTCCAAGTAGTGTCTTGTGCCCGAAACGTTGGTTCAGCCGCGAAAGGGGGACATGTACCAGACGGGAGGGCAGAAAAATACTGCGTGAAATCCAGGCTTACATCCATTGGACTAGTATTGCATTGAGCGTACAAGGGTACAAGGTCTTGTCGTCCACGAGCATAAGCTTGCACAAGCAGGCTTTTTTTGCCATAAAAATAGCATACTTGGACTTTTCTAGGGAGCATTGACAGGCATAACTGAGCGAAAATTAAGAGCGCAGAAAGCATAATATAATACAAAGTAGAAGATAAATAACATAAAAATAGGGGGGAAAAACATAAAAATGGGGAAAAAGTTTTCTCCTCCCCCCCCCCCTACTACCGTTCGACGGTTTATACCTTCACATTTAGCACGGGGAGAGAGTTCAGCTACTTATTCCCTCGTCGACTCGCGCTTGCAACGCGCGAACGAAAACGCTTGATGAAACAGGTGGAACGACTTCCAGGACGAGCACGACGAGCTCCTCGAGCAGCTGGAGCGTTCAAGGTCTGCCTTCAAGCTGTCCAGCACCTCGCCGACATCACCGGCCCGAGGCAGCACGACCGTCGTCGCGCCTGCTCTCGGGGGGTCCAAGCCAACCTCCGAACAACGGGACGGCAGCACGAACGGCCCGAGCAGGAGCGGTGCGCATGACAGCGATGGGGGCTTCCGACCAATAAGCGGGCGCGATGGTGACGCTCGGCCAGTCAGCGGGCGGCATGGCGACCCTCCACCAGCCAGCGGGCGGCGTCTTGTGCCAAGCAGGGGTAGCAGCCGCGGCAGCAGCCACGGTAGCCGCGGCAGCCGTAGGGGCAGCAACGAAAAAACACCGCGGGAGGAAGGTTTGCCGAAACTGCCTATCAACGGAAACGCTTCTCCGAGAACCGGCAGCCCTCGCCGCTCCTCCGACCGACGCCCGTCCTCCAGCACTCGCTCTTCACCCAGATACCCGGCCACCCCTCGATCCTCTGGGTCAGCAGGTACAACTACCAAGCGCGGGGAGCCGCGCGGAAGACACAGCAGCGGGGCAGAAGACAGCGCAACTCGTGACAGCCTCAGTCATCTCGGCGCCGAGAACGGCGGGGACACGTTGAGGCCTTCCGCAACTCGTTGGACCGGCGGGGGCGGCGGAGCTTCTTCTACCGGGCAGCAACAACCGCGTTATGTGGCTGGGGGGTACGACGAAGGTGATAACCATCACGGCACAGGGGGTGACCGAGGAAATGCCAATGGCAATATCGGAGACGGTGAAAAACGCGACGACCACAACAACAATAACGGCGGACCCACTGCTGCGGTGGACCCTGTGCTTCAGAGAGGCGAATCCGGAGGCTACTACGAAGACGATTTCGACGAGTTTTTGGAGGAGGAGTCCGAGAGCGAAGAACGTGAAGGGTCACGACAACGACAGCAGGAGGAGGAGGAGGCGGAGGGGAGGCACAACTTTAAGGGATCAAATGGCGCGAGCGGACCGAACGCCGCGCACGGGACGAGCAACTCCAACGATAGAAAACGCGTTGTATATAGAGGCGGTGATGGCGCCGAACCGCCAGTTGAAGATCGGGCAGCGATTCGCGACAATAACGCGGACACTTCGAGGGCGGGCGTGGGAAGGGGTAGGTTAGATAAAGGGCGGGGGTGGGGTTCAGGACAGGGAGTCGAGAGGGGAAACGGGTACGGTGCGGATGCTGATAGTGGCGGCACGCCGAGGACCGAAGTGGTGTACAGACCACCTTCTGGCAGCAGTAGAGGGGTGGCAAAGGGGGAGAGGCCAAAGTCGGCAGCAAGACAAGGTCGGGCAGCCAGCTTCAATGCGGGCTGAAGGCTACACGAAGGGTTCACTTCTAACGAATATTGTTTTTACTCGTGGCGTTTGCATGTACACTCTATCATAGGTTACGACAAGATGTACTGCTGTGCCGTGTCGCCCTCGGTTTCTTGAGCCCCTCTCACGCATGTTGTACCGCATGTGTGTGTTTGCCGCCATTTTTGTGTGTGTGTGTGTGTGTGTGTATATACCGGTACCGTGTATACACTGATCCGAGCGCACCCAGGATGCCCCCCTCGAGGCGGTCGGGGGGGGGAGGAGGGGAGGGGTGCCGCTTTTATCTGAAACCGAAACTCGAAACTGTCACGGCTGGACGCCCTTGGTTGTGCACATTAACGGAAACGTCGGGCAGTGTTTCACCTACCTGCTGGTAACCCGTCCGCATACAGCCAGCCACGTTTGGTTTGGCGAGGGCGACCTCGAAATTTGTGGGCAATCCCTCCACGTATGGAGGCATGCGACGGGGACGCGCGCAACTAACGACGGTGTGCGCATGTTCGCAGGTGCCGTATGCATATACCATTCTGTCCATAAATACAATCAACTTATTATTTGAATTTTAATATAAATATGGATATCATATTTACGGACATAATGGAACTTCGAACTACAGCAGCAGCAGTACCCTGCAGTACTGTTGTATACCACACGTCACGTGCGAATCCGAGGCTGCCGAGCTGGACACCCTCTCCTGGCTTCTGTTCATTGATTTCACACTGCGCTGAGTATAGATTTACAGGTGTTGTGAAGCTTGTTGCTGCTGCATCTGCCGGGTATTATTTGCTTAACCCGGGACCGGTTTTTGGGGACAAAACTACTTGGAAACAGCGTGGGATACTTTTTTGCGGTAGCCAATCGAAGGGCTAAGTTCAAGGCCCAAGTACTGTAAGTACCTGGAAGGCTTGCAGTAGTACGTACGTAGGCACACCCAACAACAGATATATATACACTGGTAGATAGGAATAAGGACCAATTTCCAATTTTCTCCGCGACTCCAGTCTTTCCCCTACGTACAGTTCTCCACATCTACACACGGATATAGTGCAAATAACAGACGGCTTACCGTTACACGCCGTGACCACAACAAACGGTTGCCGCACAGGCAGGGGTACTACTGTATCAGAGCAAGATTGACCCCAAAACACTCCCAGACGCGAGAAAATATATCCACACTGAGGAAGCAAGCAGCAGCAGCACTTTTGCTCCAAGCGCCTCCTGTGATTAGAACGCCGCGGGCTGCAAGGCCTCACAAAGCCAGAAAAGCCTTCCTCATTGTGCAGTCCGTGAATGTACCCAGCAGATGATATCTGTCGGTTATCATGACCACCGGAATCGCTGGAACGTGAAACCGACGCACACGATACATATACCAGGTGGTATTTTATAAAATTATTAAAATATACATATACCAGGTGGTATTATATTAGTACCGCTTCGAGTATGGCCCATATATTATGGAGGTCGGCGGACTCGATAGCACAGCAGTAACAGAAGCTAGGTGCAGATTCGAGCACGTACGCGAAGTAATACTGAGCCTTTTGAACATTACGATGCCTCGGCTCAGATGGCATGCATGCGTGTGCGCACACGTCGCCCACCGCGCATGTCCCCCTTGTTGCACCTTCCGCCCGTATGAACAACGATCCATCCAACTGGCAGGTGAAAAAATGTCCAACTGACACCTGACTGCCACGACAAAGTGATATCCTTCCGCCCGGGACCACAACGGCCCCGAAGGGGGAATCCCTGGCGCGCTGAGCGGCCACGGGCTCGCAGTGGACGAAATACCTCTATCAGTCTTTCTCATCGGGAGATGAAATAACACAAACGCAGCAGCAGCAGCAGCAAAATCCACCTCCGAGGTATTTCCTCGCGGCAGCGTCCCCTGCTTTTTTGCGGGAAAGCACAGCCATCCAGGTCTTTATAATATGAGGGCACTCCCGGCCAATGAAATATCTCCGTTGACAGCTCGGCCCAATCACCAACTGCGTGCAACAAATCCAATCCTCTTTCTCTCTTCAACGGAGACGATATTTTATATATATCGACGGAAAATATCGCAACAAAGTTAGGTTTAATATACTAAAATAAACTGGAAACGATTTTATCGGAGCGATTTGTTGATATTTGGGCTAAGTTTATCCTCTACGAAAATCCGCTTGGTCGAGTAGGTTTTCATCAACTCGATTTGGTCGGCGTGGGGTTGTATTGTCTCTACAGCAGCGCAAAGCAAGCTATACCCATCTCACGTCTGAGCCAAATCAACACCAGAGACCATGAAGACCGCTTGTGCTATGGTTTTGGCGTGCGCCGCGGGTGCTTCGGCCTTCGTGGTACCCAGGTCAGTCGCGGATCTGGGCGATCATGAACGTAGGACATCTCGTGCGGTCCCTTGTCTAGGAGCCTAGCATTTGCTCTCTCAGTGCATGCTTTTGTTCGCCACGTCATGATGGCAGCGTGCATGCACCGCCTATGCAGTGTAGCTCTCTCTCTTGAGAGGATGTCTTCGCCAGAGCGTGGTGTCGGGTTTGGTGTGGTAAGGCGTCCAACCTGTGTCTCTGGGTCGCCCGTTGCTGGCCTGCATCCGGTGTATGTATGTCTTGAGGCCGAGATAAGTGTGTTCATCAATAAAGAGGTTCTTTCTCGAGGGCCTGGTGCTTGTTCCCAGGACGCCGAGTTGTAGAACGCAGGGGCGACCATTCCTTACAAGGTGGTTCGCCGATGCTCCTATGCCTTACGTGGAAGCTCGTAGCTCTGCTTCCATAACCCCCTCGTCAGAAGAACTCGCGCTTGGTGAACATGCGAGTGGCCCGTTTTTTGCAAGGAATTTCGCCTACCAGGGAGAGCTGTTTTCGCCCAACCACCCACCCACCCACCCACCCCACACACATGATTGCTCTACGTAGCGTCCTCATCACGCTCACTTGGGCCTAATTTCGCATGTAGCCCCTGTAACCTGTCTACTACCTGGTACGTAAGAGTCGCCACCATTGGAATCATCGGCATTGCTCTGGTGCGATATTCTGTAGTGTCTCTGGCATCGATACCTACGGCTGTCCAGCCTGCCTGGCCTCATATTTGCCTCGTTACTCGGGAGTCGTCTCTTTTAAACTGCTGTTGATAGCAGCAGTGCGCTAGTGATAGCTGCGTTTACGGCTGCTGCTGTGATCTTTTCGACTGCAGCGTGAGTCACACATTTTCTGCACTAAAAAACTCTGTGCGACACATCATTTTCGTGTTGTTTTGCGAGCTTTTTCGCGGTTGTGCGTGTGTCATGTCTCGTTGCATGCGTACGTTGAACCCTCTGGGACTATTTATGATGCTGCCGCAGCAAGCGGGACAGCCCGCTTTATTAGGGCTTCTTGGGAGTTCATGCAATCTCAAGGCCTAGGGCGACCAAATCGACTCCTTGTGTGTTGATGTTTGTGTCCACTCTGAAGGTGCCAGGCGTAAGGCACACCCTCCTGCTGTGTCACATACCCCGGTAGTTACGAAATATACCCGGTCCTCGTACGAGTGCTTGTCAGTCCCATCATAGTAAGCCCGGTGGTGCTCGTATGTACCTGTGTACCAGGTATTCATAGTGCTCGTACATGATGCGTCAAACCTCCAGGTATCACAGCTGTTTTTATTACTCTGCTTTGCTGAATTACCCTTGGTCCAGTAATGACTCAGCGCTTGCGGTCCCGAGTCCCCGCTCGGCACCGCAGGTTCGTTGGCCTTCCGTTGTACGTTCCTTCTCGTTGATACAATGTTTCCGCTGATAACAAGTAGAGTCTCATCAAAATACGCTGGGCTGCAATAAACCGTAAAAACCTGGTAAAAACAGGACACAAAAGTAAAGCCAGTACGTACCAAACTACTGGTATTCCGGTAGTGGTCTCATTTTACGTACCCATCAGACAGCAGTTGTAGTATTGATATTAACAGTAGGTTCTGGGATTGATCGCCCCGTGAACTTTTACTTGTTTTTTACAGGAAGTATGACTATCGTAAGCTTCTACAGAGTTGTATTCGTATGATACGGACGAGTTTTTTACCGCGAACTTGATAAAGAGCAGGTAGTTTTTTCCTTGAATTGGCAAAACTCTTACGGCGGTATACCTTCATAGTACGTAGCAATGATACACCAGGAGTCCTACGTAAAACGGCGTGTTTTACGTATGGCACGGCAGATGTGTTTGCGGCGAGCAAGCAATCAGCAGTTTTTGCCGTCCCCGTGAGGCGTGTGGCGAAGCAATGATATGCAGGAGTCCTGTAAAATCGGCATGTTTTACAAGTACGTATGGCACATGCCATTTGTGTGCATTGAGCAATCAGCAGTTTCTGTCGTATATGGCGTGTGGTCGCTCTCACCCTTCCAAGGCGGGAGTTCGTAAAGAACACCTGTCTGCTGGGTTAAACCCTTCACGAAGCCTTAGCTACTGCAAAAAAAAAATGTACACTAATTACGAGTAATATGTACACACCTTAAACCTAAGTGCCTGCAGATGTCTCACTAAGCGTGCGTGGGTGCAGCTGTTTCTTCAAAAACTGTTCAAAACATATGTCACCCTCGTTCACTTACAGCGGTAGAGGTCCCCCAATAAGGCCGTCCCCCGATATAAGGCGGTAAAAATTGAACTGGGAATTGCACTCATCACCTGGAATGAATATGGCGGCGTCCCCCAATAAGGCGGCCATATTGCTCTGGCACACCACCGCCACTGCTGCGCCTGAGAGTAGACCGGTCGCTTTTGCGTTGTGCAGCAGTTGGTGAAACGGTTACATATCGTAGCCAATGTACGTCGGACCTCGGACGACAGGCAGTGTTGTGTCTGCAGCACGCAGCACCCCCTGCTTGTTTTGTTTCCGGCCGCAAGAGCACGGTCATTTCGGCGTTTTGGGTGCGTGCAGGCCTTTATTAACCCCTTTAGAGCCGGAAACGGTTTTTGGGGACAAAACTACTTGGAAATAATAGTGTTTTTTTTTGGGGGGGTAGTAAAAGGGTTATAACCTTATTTTACTGATTTTAGTGTGGAGGGGCGTCAAGGCGCGTCGAGCCTCTTTTGGCCTTGCTGTACTGGTTTTCGTGCAGAAGGCTCGGCCGGTCTCCTATCAACACCGTATGTACCCGCGAGTTTAACCAGCATGTCACAAGTGGCAACGTGCGAATCGCACCGCGACATTCTCTGCCCACAAGCAACACGACCGTGAAAAATCCAAGTTGCATCGTCGTTAGTGCCATCTGAATCCCGCCGCACCACCCCGTTTTGGCAGTTTCGTGGCGTACAGCAGTTGTTTTTTCCCATGTTTTTGGCGTCGCTTTATTTTATCCCAACATCTGAGCGGTCGTCAACGTCGTGTCATAAGAGTAGATATCACGCATCGCGTTTTTTCATGTTAAATGGCTCCTGTTTTTCGCTCTTGAGGTACTTACTGTGTATTGTAGCGGCTTTGTATACGTGTAATATGTACTTTTATAATATGTACTTGCAAGTATCCTACCGGTGTGTACAGAGGTCCGTCGGTTGTGACTGAATCTTCCTACTGACATAGGTTTCCCCCTCTAATTTCAAGTGTTTTTGTCCCGAAAAGGATGCAGGTGCAGTTGTAAACGGGTAGATAGCCTTTTGCAAACAACAGGCAGCGAGCCTACGAGTAGTGCTTTCTTTTAACCCCTTCACAGCCGGAAACGGTTTTCTGGGGGACATAACTACTTGGAAATAGTGTGGGATATTTTTTGGGGTAGAAGGGTTAACTCGAAACGACCAAAATCTCTGGGGTATGTAAGGGTGCCCGAGTTTGCCTTGTCTTGGCTCTTCCGACTCTTGATCTGGAGTCCGCCACGTCCCTAGAGTATTTATAGGAGCAAAGGAGTACACGCCTGAGTGCCGTGCCTTGACGATTAAAAATAGTCTTGACTTCTCGGATTCTGGATCTCTGAGTCAGCCATGTCCCTCATGTTTATAGTCACAGCAGCAGTAGTACAGGAGTACTTCTTATGTCCTTCGAATTCTGGGTACCGAAGTTTGTTGTCTTGGCTTTAGTCTTAACATCGGAGAGCGAGCCATGCGCTTATTATTTACCTGGTATCATATTAATAGTAGTACATGGACTATGGACTAAACAGTACCTGGTGAGCTTTATTGCCGTGTATACCACGCAGTATATACGGGTATATATAGCACAACCTCGAACGAAGTTGCAACCCCTTTGGAGCCGGAAACGGTTTTTGGGGACAGCAGTGCTACTTGGAAATAGTGTGAGATATTTTTCCGGTGGTGAAAGGCTTTTTTACTGACTGATTTACTCAGAATACGGGGAGAGAGCGAAGACGCCGAGCGGCGTGTCTATGGGACTATCTCGACGAGATATTTTCCGAGAACCATCGTTTTTAGTCATTTTTTGTGTTTGTTTTGCCCCCCTCCTTCTTTAGGAGAAACACGACTCGGAAATTCATGGTCAGGGGGTGAGTGTTCTTTCATGTTACTGGTATATACCTTAACCCCTTGATAGCCGGAACCGTTTTTTGGGGACAAAGTTACTTGGAAATAGTGTGGGATACCAGGTACATTTTTGGGGTGGAGTTAGGGTTGAGCGATACTTTGTGGATTTCGTGACGGGTGAAGTTGGTGTTTCTTACGTCGAGTTTTGGGCGGTGTGGTGACATTTCCGTTGAAATTTTATGTTGGATATGGTGGTGGTGGATTTGTTTTCCGTTCATGTTTTGTTTGGTGTTGGTGGTGATTGATTCGTTCATGTTTTCTGTTTCTTAGTATTAGTAGTCGGGTAGTTAGGGTGGTGATGGTAATTTTTCCGTTGATGTTCCGCTTGGTATTAATGTGGTGTTGGTGACAGTGATGGTGATGATTTTTCCGTTGAGGTTTTGGTTTGTGAAAGTTTGAAGTGATGTTTCTTTTTCCGTTCAGGTTTGTTTGGACTAAAATAGTGACGGTTAATTAAGGCGGTGATGGCGGTTTTTCTGTTATTAGTGAACGGTTATAGTTACGGTGGTGATATTTCCGTTGAAGTTTCTGTCTGTTGTTGACGGTTTGGTTATAGGTTGGGTGATGTTTTCCGTTGGTTTTTCTGCTGTGTTCATGGTTAAAGGGTGTTTCCGTTGACGTTTCTTCCGTCGATTTTTTCGGGGGTGATGCTTTTGCTGCTAGTGCCTCTGTTGGCTGTAGATTACCGTTGCAGGGTGGTCATGTTTCCGTTGACGTTTGTATCGGTAAATGGTTGACGTGTTAGACGGCGAAGATGCTACTTCCGAAGATGTTCCGCGGGCAAACTATAACCCCTTGACTGACCGCCGCCCCCTGCACCCGAACCAGTATAAAATGGCAAAACGAGGCCAAAAACCCGATATTCTCGTATGCGCTTACGTTTGTTTTTTGCGGCTTTGTTGGGACAGGTGAAAGGTTTCTGGAAGGCAAAATATATCTCTGTAGTGTCTCGTGATTATCGTATTTCTGCTATTCGCTAATGTTTGGTGCTGTTTGAGACTATGGCGCGTGTAGCAGGCGTAGTTTTTTTTGTGTGTGTTTTCGCATGCCTATTTGATGGAAACACCGGGGTAGTTTTGGACCAGTACAAGCAATTTTTGTGCTCGTCCCGCGCGTCAGGATTGGTAGAACACCTGAGCCTCTATCGAGCGTGTTTCTCGGTGTCTCGAAACGTTTTTTTTTCAATAAAAGATATCTCAGTATCAGTCCAGCCGTACGTTCTGACTCGAACTTGCCCTCTGCCACTTTTTTTTTTTTTTTTTGGCATTCGATCGTCTTTCGTTTTGTTTGTCCCAGGTGGCGGACGAGATGGTTGAAGCTGGGATGAACCTGCACGGCACACGGTCGGTGCAGAAGGTCATCGAGGTCTGCAGAAACACGCCATGCCAGGTATGGAAACCCTTTACATTTTTCACCGTACCTTCTGGTAACAGCAGTTAGCCCTTTTTAAGGTACCCTTCGTAGTGCGTTAGGGATTGGAGGTCCTATATACCTACCGACGTCCCTCACCAGATCTGGCTCAGGTTTCTATGGATTATAAACGGTGCGCGGTTATTTGCGGTCCCGTACATTCCTTTTTCACTTATGGTGACGAACGAAATCGTTTTTGACACTCCTTAAGTGAACCCTTTTTTTTTTTTTTTTTTGTGTCCAGGTTGAGCTGGTGGTTAACGCCTTGAGGGCCGCGACGGTTACCCTTTGCCTCGACACCAACGGGAACCACGTCGTGCAACGTCTCCTGCAGCACCTGGCCCCGACGGACAACGCGTTCGTATTCGAGGTGACCCTGTTTGTTCCCCCCCCCCCCCCTTTTCTTACCCTTGCGCGCTCGGGCTGGGGCTTCGGGCTGAGTAGTGCCGGTTGTCTGCTATGATATAGTGCCTGTGAAATCGATCGCTTGGCACAGATAGGAAGAAGCAGTAGTACTACTCCTGTATTATCAGTATGTCGAGGGATTAGTGCCGGTTGCCGGTATTTTTTCGGCTGGCACATACGGTACAGGGGCACTGGTCAAGAGGGATCACTATTAATAGTACCGCTGTGTCGCTGTGTTGCCGTCCTGTATGTTGTTCTTGCACTTTTGGTGGCTGCTATTATAATGGGCCCCGAGTGCGCCTTCACCCCTGTAGCACTGCAGTCCCGTTTCGTGGAAGTATGGCTTGGAATTAGTATGGGATATAGGTTTCTGTACACTCATCATGCGAGTATTACGTACCAGGTAGAAGGGTTATCGAACCTAAAAATCACACGCAGCTCGCAACATTTGATCTTCGCCCAGATTCTCGCACTCACAGCTATACGGTGGCTATCGTTTTGATTAGTTCATGTTGCGTTCGTATACGCTTCGTGTTTACATCTACTGTATGATAAGTCGCACGGTCTTGTACGGCTAGACATGCCCTCGTAGAGACCTTCCAGTAAGAACGAAAGTATGTATGAAAATATATTTTGAATTTCGGACTAAAAGCTACTGGTACGATTTTTATTGATCAAAATCATCCGTTGTCTCAGAATAGTGTAGTCTCGCGTACATTTTTTGTTGTTGCTGCCTCGTGTTGTGGGCTATGCTATCCTCGGGGCGGTTTACCGTCTTTGTTTCTCTTGTTTGCTCAACCTTGGTTATTTGTTTACGCGCTCGTTTTTTTTGTATAGGTTGTTTCTTTGTTTCTTTCCTTCTTTTTTTTTTCTATCGGTGTAAAAATTATATGATATGATGTGTTGGTTTCGTTTCGTTTTTTTTTTTTGATTTCGACCGAAGTATCAATATTTTTTCTTGAGTCGTGACTCCATTCTCTTGCTGCTGCCGTTCTGAGTTTCTCGGAATGTCTCTGCTTCTTTTTGCACTTTCCATTGTTTTCGTTTATTTTTGTTGTGTCCTTGCAACACGCCCCTTCTCTGTTCTCCCCGCCCCCTGCTTCCGACCTTTCCTTCTCCTCTCCCTCCCTCCTTCCCTCCCTCCCGTCTTCCCCCTCTCCGTTCCTCCCCCCCCTCCCTTACCTTCCTTCGTCTCTTTTTATCCCTGCGTTCCTACTTTGTTTTCGCTTCTCTTTTATCCCCACTCTGTCTTTCACTCTCCCCTTCCGCTTGTGGCATCTTCTTTTTTGTTTAACCTGTTTTCTGTTTTTGGCCCAATTCAACCTTTTTGATAACGTGGCAATTTTAGATGTTGGCCGAAGCCTGCGTTCCGGTGGCCACGCACCGCCACGGCTGCTGCGTCCTCCAGAGGGCCATCGATGCCGCCACTATCGACCAGTCCAAGATGCTCGTCGCACAAGTTTGCGCCAACGCGCTGGTGCTCATGCAGGTACGCCACCGCCTACCTTCCCGCCCCCCCCC
>JAYJME010003372.1:0-12180 GCA_036873775.1 Costaria costata | reverse complement strand
TGCTGTCGTTTTTGCTGGCGGTGCTTTATCGACAGACTATACACGTTGTACTACACCACAGCATCTCAGATTGGACTACTGCAGGTATTGAGGTCGCGCCGAATTACCACCAATCACTAGTAGTACGAATGATACATAGCGTGATGTTTGTTATATATACCTGGTACCAGTTACAGCAGCAGTATGAATAAGTGAAATAATCATATCATACGACGTGGATCGTACGTACAGAATACACACGCCGAACCGGCCGAACCACACAAAAATACCAGAAAACAACCAAAGGCGAGAAGGCGAGGGCAAAATCTAATCTTGCCACTGCTGCCTGCAAAACTCTCCCGTGCCGCCGGTCCGGGGGCTCAGAGGGCACAGACCCACAAGCTGGCACACTGGCACTGGTGCTGCCGCTTCTCGGCCGCTTGCTGTTGTTTCTTCGAGTTGCCTCTAAAACTAATGAAAGCATCAGCACCCTAGCATCACCAACAAACGAAAGTCAAATAAGTCACAAATAAGTCACACCGCGGAGGAAGCGGAGGAAGAAGTGTTCGACGGAGACGCGAAAGTCTCGCACACGGCGTTTTAATAGTGGACCATCTCCTAGGACTGCACTTCCGTTTTCGGTGCACATTACTTGGAATTAGAGTAAATTCTAGCTTTCTGTACAGTGCAATACTAATGTGCCTCGTCGTACGAGTACGAGTACACGTACGAGTAAGAGTCCGAGTGTAGTACGTACAGGTACATACTCACACGAGTATCTGTCTTGAGTTTATGGTACAATAGATCCGCCCTTGATATTTTTTGGCAGGGCCAGGACCGGGTGGGTTACCCGGCGACAAATGTGATGCGGGATTCCGACAAGCGAGTCCCCTTGTACTCGCACAGCGGCCCTAACTAGTTGCTGGAGCTATCCGGCCGTCACGCAGGATCAAAGGTATTCTTGCTTTCCTATCCTGCCTGCTTGTTGCCCTTATCCTTATCATTTCCGCTTATCGCTCATCTCACCTGAGCCAGAAACGGTTGATCGGACTCGATCCCGTCGTTGGTGACTCCTGCTCCTCGTTTGCAGGCAACCTCCACAATATCGTTCAGGCCGACTGAAACAGCAGTCGTCGCTGCAGCAGCTGGTTCGACAATTTCGAGGGCACCGTAGTGCGTGAACCGCCCACCGAAAGGACGTACACCTGCACGGCCTGGGGTGGGGATCGGCTCGCCCACCCATTGGACCTTGACGCAGTCGGATGGTGCCATCTCGAAAACTCCCCAAAGTCTCAAGTCTCGAGCCGATCGTATCGTTCGTTCGTGGTATGATCGGATGATCGGATCAAAATCAATCGCACACGAGCGGGCAAACCCCACAGTAGTGATGCTCGCTGGATCCACCGAAAATAAGTAGAGTGGAGGTAGGCCTGCCCCAGGAAAGATCAACCCACCGCTGACGAGGTGGCAGGGATCTCGCAGGTGGTCTCACAACGCCGGCTTCGCACAACAACTTGACTTACTTGTGCTCTGCTCTGCTGCAGGGAAGGGACAGAAAAAGAAAAAACAAAGTCTGGAACCACGTCTACCACCGCCTGTTTTTAGTTTTTTGTTGCGGAAAACGGCTGGATGAAGGTTGGCCCTACCTCCTAAAGTGAACGAACCGGTGGGCACGCACTGGGTGTATATCGTCTGTTTTGCACTCGTATGAATATCTGCACAACGCGATGACAATTTGTCGAGATTATGCCAAGGGCCGCCTAGAATATGACCCGCGAAGCGTCCTCGAGGCTGTAACGGGTGGATCACAAGGCAGCCTCTAGTTGTTTGTGACGAAAGTACTGTTTACAGCAGTGCTGCAGCACAGCAATAATAATATAACCAGTAGTATACAGCTGTATTTCGAAGTATATGAGTGTGAGAGTGTGCCGGGTGGCGGGTCGTGAGTCCTGAGGAAGGCCTCGTGTGCGTATGATATCACATCATACGAGTACAAGCACACAACAGACAATCGTACGAGTATTGCTGTGTGGTGTGTGTTCGGGTTAACAAATCAAACAGCAGGGGTTGGTTGTGCCGGCAAGCTACGCGTAGGGGCGAAGCATCCGCCCCCGCGGCCCGGAGTATATACGGGTCATAGCCTAGTACACCACACTACAGCAGTGAGTACTAGCTAGCCTAATGTCCGGCCTGAGACACAAGGACCGAGCACCGATGATATCCTCGTACCGTACATACCGGTACCTGGTACAACACTCGCACGAAGAAAAAAAAGTTTAACACGAAAAGTTTAGAAGAGCCAAAATTACTTTAGAATCAGAACTCGAATGAAAACTGAACCCTGTGGCCTGCGCATGCGTTTCGGCGAGCAGACCTATAATAATACCGGCTGACCAAAACATCAATCAAAGCCGTAATAATTGTCGGGCGATGGGGATTTCTTCGACACAACACCGAGATTCCCGGAGGATTCGCCCCGCGCACTCGCCTCTGCGCTATATGCATGGACGAGCTGAGCGCTCTCGACCATGCGGGGAATAAGCCTGCCAACAGCCCTGCCAAAAGCCGTGAGGCAGGATCCGAAGAGGCGCGAGAAGAAGAGTGGACGCCCACAAAAAATGACAACAAAAAAACAACAACAACAACAACAACAACAACAACAACAACAACAACAACAACAACAACAACAACAACACAATAACCGATGAGAGAATTTTCATTTTCTGTGCTGCCACGTACTTTACTACTAATATACTGTAGACACCACCATCATCGCAATGACTACACTTCCCCCCGAGGTGAAGTGGGCAACCCGACCTGTGGGCGGTTCCCACGTTGACAATCAGTAGTATAATAGTAGTAGAAGTAAGTAGTGAGTACTGCTTGCTGCTGCTGCTGCTGCTGCTGCTGCTGCTGCTGCTGTGTGCGAACAGAGAACAACAACACTACCCACTAAAATAACACCTCGTACTCTAGACGGAGAAGATAGAGTCTGTGTAAGGAACGTTTGATCTACTACATATATATTATTACCCGAATGATCCTTATATTTTCGTTCAGATTGACACTACAACAGTAAAAATATTATTTATACCTGGCATGTGGGGCGGGGATGAAAGTGATCCATCCACTGATTTATTTAACGCCTTGTTAGGTTTTGCGGTTGACGTTCGCGAGCGACGTTCGCACAAATTGCCATTTTGACGCGAACACCCGACGTTCGCACTTTTTTTAGCCGTAACACGCATCCCTGATTATGCAAGATGTGAAAAATACGCTGTAGAACTGAAGAATGTCGACAAAATGAAATTATATGAGTTTGAAATTTTGCGCTCTCAATTATCTCAATCAATGGCTCCATCATTTTTTCGATTTCGTCGTCCCAGTTTGACTGCGTTTTGCATCACCACCGCTCGCTTTCTGTTCTATGCGTACTACAAGCAGTATTATTACATGCATCGTACGCACTGCAGCGAACACAGCAGTCTGCAGAGTAGTCGTGGTCTAGGTACATCATCAACAGCAACAGTAGTGTGGTAGTAGCAGTAGTAGTTGTAGTAGTAGTAGTAGTAGTAGTAGTAGTAGTAGAGAGCTTCCACCTGTACCTTGTTGACTCCGTGATAGCTCAATATCGCCCTTATATGTAACAGGCTTCTTCAGTAGTTAGAGACGACCACATATAGTACCAGCACGCGGAGTAGAACCCGCTTGACGCACCGGGGAATTGTTTGAAGAGGGGCAAGGAGACTGCTTCCTTCCCGCGTCGGGGCATATTGTTTATTATGGCGGCCAAGCCGACATATTTTATTATGTAGAAGATGGTGGTACCGTATACGAGACGGCGTAGACCACACCGCCCTCAGACGAATTTCAGATCCCATTTATTTCCTCCAAAACCAGGGGGGCACAAACAACGAAAATGCCCGCTTTCGGAAGATAGATCTCGCCGAGATCTTTCCGCAACCAACCACGTCACTGGGCTTTTATACTCTACCAGTCGTCCAGGAAATCGGCATTGAAATTCGGCCGGGGGGGGAGGAGGGGTACTGTACACCGTCGTTTGCGGAACTACACAGCAGTGCTGCTGGTCGTACAGTGGTTGCAGTGCCCTCAGTAAGACAACCGTCACAAAAGTACAGTGGCCCAGGCGGGGTGGCGGGGGATGGGGACTTCTTATTATCAACAACTACAACTCTTTAATGTATCGATACCTGTTGTAATCGCGGCGTCGCATCTCATTCAAGCCGAACACATACCCGCATGCCTGCGCTGCGTGTTGGGTCTGCCACGTACAGAAAAAGCATGCATGCCCGGTGATAGATCGCGCTGTCAAACTCTCAGAAACCTCTCAAGATATGCGAGCCCTGTGAAACAGCAGAACCAACTAGTACCTCGTGGTGACAGATCAGTGCCCACACACAAGCAGGCTACGAGTAGCACGTCCAACCCGCACAACGACTCCTGTCCACCCCACCCTTTGCAAAGGTAGAATGACAACAATTCGAATACCCTGATACACAAGGTACAAAAGCCATTCATCTCAGCCGACAGGATGACCCTCGTCCGTATCATACGAGGGGCAACGCTAGACAAAGGTTTTACGGTCGTCCTTATACCCGAGAAAGCCATACATACGAGGACAAGACACTGACCACACAATTACAAAGACCGGCAAGCCAACCACGAACCCAAACCAACCCAGTTCGTAATAGACCACGACGAACTTTGACAGAGCAGAACACAGACTCGCGGGTACCAGGTACCTGGTGGTACTTGAATGTGATGTAGACGGATGCACTACGAAGGGACGTCTGGCCAGAAACTCGTCAGCGTCAACGCCGGCGGGTCTCCTGGTCATTGGCGAAGAACATTTCCTCTGGAACGACGTTAACTGTTTTAGTACTGCGCTGTAGAGACACATACAAATTACTCTAATTCCAACATATGTGTCCCCGAAACGGGAATGCCGTTCTAAACGGATTCAGAGCGGACCACTAAGCTCGGGGAATCGACCCCCAAGTAGCGTGTGCTACCCACTCATCACGCCAGAACCGTCCACATGTGTGCCGACTGTCTGTGGATAGAGTTCAATATTGGTGGATGAGCTAAACAGCGTGCGATCAACCCGATGTTGAGAAGCTTGGTGCCAACCCGAACACAAACATTGCAACAATAGATAGTGCCCCCACGCTCCCTGCCGCTCTGCCGCCCGACAGGGAATGCGAAAACGTTGAAGGCCACAGATAGTCCGGGGAGAAAGAGATCAACGGCTTTCCCCACATGAAGAATACCATGATGCCGTAGACCAACACCTGCAGGTATTAAATAGTACGTACAGCAAGTCAAGGCAGAATAAGTTTCGTACACACCAAGTAAACTGGAGTCACTCTTCGACGCGATCGTTCTCAGCTCTGCGGCAGGGATCTATCTGCGTTCGTGACGGTGCGTTGCAGGAATCAAATAATGTTCGACACCTCAGTAAAAAGGACGGTGCGAACGTCTGCGTGTGTGTTGCGGTGCCATTCCTAGAATTCCGCGTGTTTCGTTGGGGCGATGCATCTTCGAATCGCCCTAAGGCCCTCAGTTTACCGCTGGTGGAGAGAGGACTTACGATCTTGCTGGCAAAAATAGCACCGGCATGCGTATAAAATGTACAATTGCATGGCCCTGCCCTGGGCTCTCCGTGTTAGATGTTATTGCCGGGGGGGAGGGGGGGGGTGAGCTCGATACAGGCACCCACACGCGTAACCAGCAACTTATCACGAGCCCTATTAATAACACGTTGAAACAGCAAACTGCCGAAGTAGGGCAGGGCGACATCACACAACGCCACCTCCGAAAAGTGCAAGATACGCTCTACCTGGTATATGTTTGCGTTGATATCTTACCCTAGCAACGCGGACGGCTTTTGTGGCAGCTTTGAAGGCCCTTTCCTTCCCTGACTGGAGCCTTTCAGCATCCTTCTCCACCTTGAGCAGCTGGCGTCTGAGCTTCGAATTCTCCACGAATGTCGATGTGTAGTCCGTCTAGTGGGACGATGAGAGGCAAGCGGTATAGCGGCCAGGCAAAGCGATAGGAAGCAAATAATCGGCTGGCGATCGACCTGAATTGTTCGCCATCGAGGAGTTGATGGCAACGGTACAAATGTTCACAAGCCAGGCGCGTCCTTAAACTCTAGAAAACCTGACAACGGGTCCAGCGACTTCCGACAAACAAGGGGATAAACATCAAGTAGATCTTGCATCCATTGACGACACTACCAACTGCGCGAAGCCACAAATGCCTCGCTGTCCTCCTATTGGTAAATCAACACCAGGGGGGGGCACGGAAACCCCAGCCTCCACGACCTTGCCGCTTTCTTGGTAGCAACTGTTGTTTGTCATTCACAGTCAACAGCATCTTGAAGGCGTAGGGTACTCTGTAATCCCACCCGGGGAAGGCTTAGCACACTAGTCGCCGGCATAAGCAATGTGCTGTTTTCCATTTTGTAAAACAGCTGCTACTGTAGACTGTGGTACAGCGCAAACAATATGCGTTGCCTTCCTGTTCCTCAGATGCTAACAGTTTAAGGTCGGATGGAGGAATGGGCTTTTCTGGCATTTTTATGACTGAAGAGTAGCGCAGCGGTCAAAAACAGCTACACGCGTTTTTACACAGCTCTTACTATTGATAGTGGCTACACCGCTACAACTGTTTGCGGCCACAGAGCTTGTGTGTATATATATATATATAGGATCGTGAATGAGCACGGACACTGGATATACGGAATGTCGATGGGTAGAAAGAACGGATTGATGTGAAGAACAAACATACCACTACAACTGCCGAGCTTCATTGGGGTGAGGCCTTCCGGAACCATGCCGACCCGCCTCATTGTGCGGCATCGTGCATCGTGCTGCATCGCGTACCCGCCACCATCACATTCGAGTGGGAAGTCGTTGCCGGCTCAGTGAAATGCTGGGCCGCAAGTACTGAGGCTACGATAGGCTGCGGCCACATTATTGTGTTGAACACAGAAGTGTTTCCGAATATCTGCAATCGAAGGCAGTCATTCTGAAATACCAAGGGAGGGCATGGAATATCTCCTACATACAACGAGTAAGGCAGCCAGATTGTTCGGGCGTAGTTGGCACCCACCAGAGCACGATATCTAACCGTCGCGCCTGCTAGGGATACCCGCACGCGTTGACACAGGTAATTTTACAGCAAATGTGGAAAATCCTCGCAGTGCTGCAGCCAGTGATGTCGCGTGCAGGCGTCTTGTACTTTCCGAAGCATTCAGCATGTGTACCGCTAACCGCGAAAATGACTGGAGGAAAGCGGTGATCTTATAACTCCGATCGTACCGTGCCTTTGAGACCCGTGCCACTGTGACTAGAAGATATACATGTTAATACTCGTATATACGAGAGTACCAAAAGTGCAAAGTATAGTCGGAGAGCCGTGTCAATCACTGTTTGCTCGCCAACGCCAAATCGTATCACAGCCTAGATCTTCAGCGTCAACAACGCAGTCGTGGCCGTTGTGAGGGTGCGAAAGGAAACCAGTTAACACTTACTGTAACCTCTACAAACAACGCATTTGCACCAAGAGCAGCATGCGAATACCATCCCTCGGTCAACAAGTGAATACCAAGTATCAACGAATAGAAGACAACTTGAGTATGCTAATAGGCGGCAACGGGTGAAGAACGTTTCTGGAAAATTGTGATACACCGCAACGATGTTCACGGAATAGTCATACTTGCAGCTGCATGGGTGCACAGAGCAATCATCTCAATGAGGAAGAAACAGGCACTACAGTAAGACAAGAATACCAGGACGCAGCTACTTTACAATACAGTACTTGTGGAGGGACATGGCACAAAGGGAAACACGGCCAATCGAGCGTGCAACGTCATCGTCCGCAAGCAGCCGGGCTCTAGCTCACTCGCCGCGTTGCTCTTCGCAAAGAAAGGTAAACGGACAATGAGCATCCGCACATGCACTAGGCACGAGTCATAGAGCCTAGCCCGAAGGTTCAACCTGATCTCTACGCGCCACTCGTGCATTAGAACTCCAGTCTGTGTTTGTCAGCCATGACCTCATTGCCATGCATTTTTGTGCCTATCCATGATATCAATAACAATTTATCATGCAGCACCATCTATATGCATTGTCGTGCTGTTCCTTAGGTGTTCATATTTACGGTTGGATGGAGACATGTTTTTTTCTGGGACTTTTCGGACTTTAAAAGTAGGATTAATTGTCTGGGAAATTCCACACTTAAAAAGTAGGGAATCCGGCGCCTATGATATCCACGATATAAATACGAGTATGCTGTCGACAACGAACTCGTGAGTTATATCCTAGCCTTGGTCACGAGGAGACCATCTGCGTTGCTTGGCGCCCCTCCCGTCGGCGGACCACACGGCAATCACCTCGACCTCTTGGCGCCCAAACTCACCCCCCAGTCCAAATGCATAGCCCGGCCAGCGGCAGTTCTCAGGCGCGCGGAAATTGTCCCTCGAGCGCTTGCCACGAAACAAAAATACCTTGCGGCTTTATATTCGACAATCTGCATCCTCCTCGCATGGCACGCACGCACAGTCCTGTGTATCTCTCCCCGATTTTGAACGAATTTCACCCTGTAGGACAGGCTTGACCGGCCCTGAGAAAACAACTACCCGCAACAGGCGGTTCACCCTTAATTCAATCGACTTGAGGTCGCTAATAACGAGCCCAAAGCACGACACGAGAAGGAATCAAACCAAGCTTTACACGCAAATGCACCCAGGCATAATACCCTGAAATGAAGAGGAGGGAACAGGAAGTGTGTGGTGTCATGTGAGTCCTCAGCGGAGACTGCGGGAGGTCGGTTGGTCGATTGACGTTGTAGGCACTCACCTTGGTAATACAAGTCTTGAGTGTTTGGCGTTGTAATACCAATTGCGCCTCTGTTCGGGTTACTCTGGATGTCTTCCACATGGCAAAAGCAGCCACGACCTGGAGGAGTGAGACAAAAGTGCACAGCTGTAAAGGGCCCACTACAACTACTCGTATGGTGCACCCGTATATTCAAACGATTACGCCGACAGCAAATCAATTGCGCAACATATGGTCAAACGGCCAAACGCGAGGATGGCCACTCAGCTCAGGGCCAGCACCAGCATCAGCATCAGCATCACTTGAGAGAGACACCCGAGCTGCAGCAGGTGAGCACCTAGGTTAGGCACTTGAGAGAGGCATCTATACATCAAGCATCAACTGAGTATTGTACTTGTAGTTGTAGACTGGTTGCAGTGTGTAATGTTCCACAGCAGCAGCAGCAGTATTCGCCGACCGCATGACTAATATCCACCTATACCTATGAAACGTACCCAGGGTATCTCCTGACGAACCACAAGAAGCTCTACATACAGTCAGTGCTGCTGCTGGAAGGTGGAGCTTAAGAATACAATACCAGGTACGTACAAACACAGTCGCAGAAAAAGTCCGGTTGGCCTTAAGGGAAATTTCTGGCGGGTCCGTTCTTTGCCAGTCTAAACGACAGGGCAAGTGCGGTAACTACCTTCCATCAATTTACCAGGTACTATTAATGGTACAAGGAGAGCCGCAGGGGAAACATGCTTCACAATGGTTTCAACTACGCCTAAGTGCGAAGTATAAGTTCTGGGGAGACAAGCCAAAGAGTAGCAGTTGGAATCAGTTGGGTCATTATGCAGTGGTGGACGTTGAAAGTTGCCCGAGTGCATCGAATCAGCTTACTTGGTCTTGAACGGCGGTATTTACGTAACAGCAGTGACAACATCAGCAGAAGAGCTCTATCATTCTCTCACTTGCCTCACACGTTTTGGTGTGGGGAAGAACCGACGACCGCTTAAAGAGCCGAATCGCGACTTTTGTCTTACCCGAGTCGAGCCGTATCGCGACTTCTTGTCTTTCCCGAGTCGAGCTATTATCTGGAGTACAACAAAGCAATGCAACATTGCTGCTACGAGTACGTACTCGTAGGCACCATCTGTTGATCGTAAATTATGGGCAACGCGAATACCGCCTTATTGGTGTATACAGTAGCAGATACGTACAAGCACCACGCAGCTTGTAGCTTTTGGGCAACTCCTTAACCCCCGCGTCATCTACAGCACACATATTTACAGTTCATATATATAACACTTACAGCAGGAAGTACGGACTACGGAGTGTTTACGATACCTCGATGAGCACGCACACCATGACGACGAGAAAGAGGTGGTCGATGCTGACCGTCTCCACAGATGGTAAGTGAGGCTTCGGGCCCTGAATTCCCGACATCCGCACCCGCGTCTCTCGCTCCGCCACTCTCGGCAGTCCTACTGCTGGTGTGTTGTCTGCGATGCGGTGGCTTGCTCCGCGATCCCAGCGTAAAATAACCCCAGCACTAGCGAGAGCAACATCGATACAACAGCAATACGAATGACGTTTCTGGTGTTGTCGTGGAAATGAAACTGAGGGGCGTGAAACGTGGAACAAAAGCAAGAAAGTCGGAATACCTGGTATATTTTAGGCGCGACCTCGACATCTGGAATACCAGTATACCCTGGTATACGGCAGTGGGTACATTGGGTACCTTTTGCTGCCGCAATAAAGTATCCTACACTACTTCCACGTATTTCTGCCCCCTAAAACCGTTTCCGGCTCTCAAGGGTTAAGAGAGTCCGAGCTAAGAGCATTTGGGAGTTCTGACACGGCTTGTCCCGCAGATTCTAAAAGTTATGTATTGCCCACAACAGATAAGAGCAATTTGTACTGGTAGTTAGGAGCGCCTGTTTCGGCTTGTCGCGCGGGGTATCATACCCATTTTATCAATAGTTGACGAAAAGCACTCCATCGCGACGACGCATACCATACGTACTACAAGTGCATCATACCAGGTGTATACATGCACATTGTATTCAAGAGTACGTACAGCAGTACGTAAATCTCGTATTGGAGACAACTCCCATCTATTTGCTGCGTGTTTTGAAGGTCGCGCCACCCTATTGCTTATGGTCAGGTTCAACTAGCCAGCTTCATTCCTCAACTTTGGGGGTTGACTTTGGCTTGACACGAATTGGTGGGTGTACACGGTGCTTCTTGTGTCGTGTACAGGTATAGATGACCTGGTGCGCGTTGCGATACTTTACGGCAGCGAACTCCAAGCTCTACTATTATTAGACGACCATGCAACAGAGTACTCGTGCAACACAACCAATCTAGTTGAGCTGCATTGTTTCGTAGCAGTAGTGAAAGCGATGGCGAGTACTATTAATATTAATCAGCTGCTATTAATAGATATCATACGTAGAGGCGTACCTGGCATTATAAATGGTACACTGCTGCTGCACAACTCAAATCCCAGACAAAAAAGCTTCAGCAGCAAGGGCACTACTGTGTACAATGAAAAAGCCAGGTAAAAGCTGCAAGAAGATCCGTGCCCCATCTTCTTAGGCGGACACACATATGGCGGTGGGCCAAAACTTCCTCTTGTGTTGGCGATACAGGTCCAGAACTCTAGCTAGACTGTCATACCAGGCAATTGCTTTGGAGAGGGACATCCCTTCGGCAGGATGTGATGTTACTTGGAGGGGTGGTCTTACGAGCGTCGCCAAAGGAGGCAGCATTGGCAGATTCCAAAAAAAGAGTGCCCACATCGCTACTGCCAATCCATATGTCAACAACACCGGCACCGAAAGCATCGTACCTTCGATCACAGAGGGTCCAGCCGCAGTTTAGAACACTGAAGCTTGCGAGCAATGCTTGCGAGAGGGGTTGCGAGAACAACTCATGGGGTTTCGATAACAATGAAGTGGCATTCTTCCAACGGATATAAGGGGATGGTTGGTCTAGAAAACGCGGCAAGTTGCAGTCCGTGAGTAATGAAGCATGAAGCAGTAGCAAAGTCCACACCGCAGTAGCAGCCAAGACTTGAGTTAAAACGTGGACCGTAAGGCTTCGCCGAATGTCATGGAGGCAGGGGTGAGGATTCGACTGCTGGTATTCGCAGTTGTTGTTGGAGAGCGAGCCTGCCTCGTGCCAGCGTCTAGCTCTTTCAGCGGACCTTGTTCACCTCCAGCAGAACATCGTACTGCTTCTGGTTCTGGAATATCCTGCAACAGCATGGCCTTCACGACTCCCCGCGTCTACACCGCCGTGTCGTCGTATCGAAGAATCACGTGGTTATCCCCGAAGCGTTCTCTCCTGC
>JAYJME010003371.1:0-12185 GCA_036873775.1 Costaria costata | reverse complement strand
GGTAGAACATAGAGCACATGAAGTTGTGGTGCGCGGGCACCTCTCAACCTGGAAAGCTCGACAGAGAAACATGCTTGTTGTCTATGTGGAAACCCCAAATACCGCTACATAAACATCTCGACACCGAGTACATGAGTACTCTCAACAATATGTAATATGGTCATTTTCGGGCCGGCCTCCAGCCGGATATGGGCCCATTGTTTTTCCAACATCGCGACTGAAACTGGCTCCCCGATTGGGGTTTTCTCACATCGTCGGATGCAACAAGCGCTGAAATGCAACGAAAACAGCAATACCAGACGCATCTGTAAGGTACTGCTGTGTCCAAAATACCCGCTCGTGAAGCCCCAGGCTACACATCGAGCCCATGGGACCGAATAATGATGTTGACGAGTACGAGGGCGTTCATACTCTCGAAGTTGCGATGGCGCCGTTCGCCAAGCGGAAGCACAACATGACTCGTCGAGGATGAGGAAGGTAGACGCTGTCTGGGATATAGACGTTGACGACCAATGAGACTTACTGGAGGGGCAAAGACAACGACCACCCTCCAAGTATGAAGAGTACATATCTTGATTCCCTCCCCCCGACAACCGGTACCATGATTCTGCGTGGGTTGACATGCTCCGGTGCAAGAAGCGAAAGTATCTTGGAGTCGCTTTCTTTTGCGTACCTCATTCATGCAGGATGCTGCAGGTCTTCATAGCGCTGCTTATTATTTGTAAGTACTTGCGGTCCAAAAACTATATGAAGAAATTGATTAATGATAAGGGTAGCGGCTGAATCCTAAGCGTCTGATTTTGCGGCCCGAACAAATACCTTGTTTTCGATTCCCAAAATTAATTCCACGAGAGATGGCCTAAGCACCTGCACCAAACGCACCGCTATTTTTGCGTTCTACAATACTACTCCTATACGTATTGGTCTCGTGAACGAGGCTTGTATTTTACAATACAGAATAATCGTATGCCTGTAAAATCTACCTCTTTCGCTGTACGTTCGTGACAGGATTTTATCTCCACCACCTATGCGTATGTACTGAAACCCAATATATAGGGGACACATACCTGGGAGCGAAGGATTTGATATTTTAACGGGGGAAGAAAAGCGTCCCTTCAAATGAAGCACAATGCAGGATAACCGAAAAATATTACACTCGTCCAAAACGCAGAAGAAAAAGCAAACCCCCGCCCCGGGGACACAACACACGAAAAATTTCCTAGGGTTGAGGTTTGGTGCAACTGTTGGAACAAAACACGTCCCCTAAAACCTTGAAGGGTAGCGGCAAACACGATTACGTGGTTCAAAGCAATTTTTACTAACAAAGATGGGCTCCCTTCCCAGGGATCTCCCCTCCATGACGCTGGCCGAGCTTCTCCTTGCCGGGAGGCAGCCTTTTGAATGACCCGGTTAGATTAGTTTGACGGTCTCGTTCGTTCTTGAGCCCGAGACACGGAGTGCTGCTAGGCGGGGCGGGCCAGGCAGAATCGTGCTTATCGCAGCCTGTGCCGTGGCGCGGTACAGAGGCGATTTATTTCGGGCTGTACAGAAACAAGGGTAGTTAGGAACACCCAGAACAAATGTAACTACGCCGACGACTACTCTACAGCAGCAATAGTTTACGCATTGGTGGAACGCGGTAACACCAGCTGACTCACGTACCTACACACTGGCTGACACACCGGCGCACCCATTGACCTACCCATCGAACCTGTACCCACGTGTTTACGTACGTATGAACAGCCAAAATTATTCAACAGGTACAAAACTGGTACCGCCGTATATGTGAAGTAACTGCGGAGACCCGGGGGCGGTTGGGGTTTTGGGAACCATATTCGAGAGATTCCAGCCTGGGAGGAAATCTTTGGACACACCCCGCTTGCTGGGGTTGGCCGCGGCGCCAATATTTTGTTCGGCGAAACCGAGGACTAGCCTTGCGGGGTGGTAACAGCAAGGTCGTGAGGCTGCTGGCGATTGGGTGGCGTTCGAGGTCGCCCAACATACCGAAACAGACCCTATATTGGACACTCAAACGACATCATAACTCCGACGATATACCAGGTAGATGGTTATATACGAATGGTGGATGACATTCTTCACGCAACGAGCGGTCCCGCCATCTACGATACCTTTCGTGTATTTGAATGGAATGGAAATTTCGCGGACGACTTGCAAAGGACAAGAGCTCCATCCACGTACCGAGCAGAACACATAAAGATTTGCATGTTTTCGAGTGGAATATGGTACAGAGAATGGCATTGTACTTGCCTCTGCCGCTCGGCAGCTACCTTGCCTGCTTGGTTTCGTTTTCGGCCTCTGATCTGCGCACATTTTGGTGCATATGAACACTCGGACTCACCGCTGTTTTGTTCTGCTTGTGCAGGGCTCACTGCCTTGTTCAGTGCGTCTTTTGCAGGGCCCATTGCCTTGTTCTGTGCGTTGCACTTGCCCCCTGATCGCAATGTACGTTCTTTACGATTTTCACTTCGGTTTAAAGGGCTTATTGTCCTTTGCCATACTACTGATACGGCTGTGCAGGTTGTGTAATTGGTGCTCGCTTTATAATTATGTGGTTTTCAAGCTTCGTCTGCATGTATGTAATTCGTAATGAACTCCAGAAGTACGCGGTAAATGAGGGAAGGCTGCCTCTTACTCGTAGGGGTCAGTGTGCGCTCCAAGAATATATAATATAAAAAAGTTCGCCGCGTAAGAAAACACACACAGCACCAGCACTGCCACCAATCTCACCGCATCACAGCGATCGCGACAAAATCAAAACGCGTTGCTACCACACAAATCACGATCGTTAACCCAAGCCTGCTTGCTTCTGTAAGCACCAGGTTTGTGGACATGTTTCAGGTACAGCTCTTTGCATTCAAACTTTTTAAATCGACGAATGGTACTAACAGACAACACTCGAAGTTACAGACAGACAGACAGACAGACAGACAGACAGACAGACAGACAGACAGACAGACAGACAGACAGACAGACAGACAGACAGGCCAACCGACAGACATATCGAAAATTGGAAGTCTGTATGTACGCTACAACGCATATATATAAACACTAAACGCCTTCAAATATTGTCTATAAGTACTTTCAACGTTTAACGTTTTTGAGTAGGTTGTCGTTTACCTCTACGTAGAGCTCTTGCCCTGCATCGCACTCTCACCAGATGCTATCGAGGTCAAGCACCCCTTCATCTTCGGGTTACGAAATCCGTTTGTTCTTATTGGGCTACAAAACGAGGCGTCTGTCGCCCCCTCGTTCAGCTATATAAGCTACAATACTGAGTTGTTTGCCAATCGCTTGCTGTCCACTTCGATTCGTGCCCATCTGTTCTGATAAATTTTGTGATTTTTTGCCAGCCACACCAGGACTCCATGCTCGTACAATTGCCCTGCGTCATGACTCGAGAAGATAATGTTAGTTCTAATGGCACAAAGCTTTGATATCACTACCAGTGACTTGAGGTATTTTTTTGTGCAACAAGTAACGATTATTACGTACATTTAAAATAACAAAACTCGTACCGCTTTCCCTTGAAATATGCGTACTTCCTCCGGCCACTGGCCATATTTTTTATAACCAACCGTTTCATCGTTCTATGACAAAATATAATTTCTACGCCGGCATTCGTATTCAGCAGACATGTTCCGATCACTTTTTGTACTCATTCCTTGATGTTTTTCTAGCAACGTCATTTCCTTTTAGCTTATGGGTAACTCGACAACACACGAATTCGAGCACCGGCCGGTGTTCCTTTGCAGCAAACCTTTCGTGTTCGAGAACTTGAAACATGCGCCCAACATAGCCGAATGATATTTCGGTCTGACGAACGAGGTTGTTCTTTCAAAATGAACTCATAAATCGTATCATCAAAAATATCTCATGCAAGACTTACATTAACACGACTCAAATTTGCCAACAGTTAGCTCCTCTTTTCACGAACTTGTCGCGCGCAAATGATATTTTCATCAGCAACGCCTGTTCGTCCCATGATGACAAATCATAAAGAGCATTGTATTCATTGTTGTTTGTCTCTTTCGGCTCCCCTGGTACCGAGAGATCTAGTACATGGTGACGTAACGGAGGGAACATAAACGATAGGTAATATATGCTAGGATAATCACGTTCACGATCGAAGTTCGCGTTTCCACATAGGTCAGCACTTTTCCCTGTGAAAGCTAAATATACATTCGTCGCTTCAGGCGTTACGAACAGCGGTTAAAGCACGAGATACAATCGTTCACGAATGACATTCTGACGAGACAAGGGATTTATTTAACTCCTAACGGACTTCATCATATGGCTCACTGTTCTATCAAGCTATGCCTGTAACGTAGTGTGCCAACATGTCGGGTTGAGGTGATTGCATTGGCCCGACGATTACTCTTTAAAACAAGATGGTTCTATATTCGACAAACAGGGACCAGTTTGACCCCCATTTTGTTGACATTGACCGAGTCAGGCTTTGACTGGCTGGCCCTTGTTCGCCACTGACTGCTAGCGGGATAACTTCGATTCTGTTTGAGTGAAGACTTCGACTACTATCGAACTTGAATTGTCAGGTTTATTTGACCGTTGATTGTTTTCTTGGGTACGCCTCAATAAACTCTTAAACTTTATCTGGTTTTCCATATGTATGGTCTACATACTCCTAGGTCTATGCGTTGATGTAGATAACTCGCCCGACTGTCCTACCGCCCTTTGTCGATACTAACGTGTCTTTAAGGACGTGTATGTTTCCAAAACAGGAGGAACTACTGCGATTATAATTTTCTTCGTCCATAGAGTTCAAGCTACAATTAGTTTTGCCATTGTAACATAAAAATATATGTTGCCCGTGAAGAGCCGACCTGTAGTGTTCTGTTTATGTTGTGTTCCCACGGGGTTTGTTGGCGTTTACGTAATATGTCCAAAATACAATCTACTCTCAAAACAGCTCTTTCAAAATGATACAAGACGTTGCCTGGGAAGTAACGGTACATCTGGCCAGACTTGCTGCGGCAAACAAGGCCCAAGCTGGCCTGGAACCATCTGTGTAAATGTTGAGTTTAGATGAAAAATGTTGCGCAACATATATCTTCCGTGCAGCCATTGTTTAAGAGTGATTTTACGATCTATTGTTTCGCCAGTACGTTCTGCGCAGCACCTAGTCCAAGGTCCATCGGTGTGTGCCGCACTGTGTCTTTGTTTTGTCGCGGAAGCACGTGCGTCACATCAGCTATCTAGTGTGGCGATCCTATTTGTCTTCCAGCTTGACCAGACAATTGAAAATATCACCGTGGAGCTCTGGCGCCTACTGTTCTTGCAGCTTGACCAGACAAATGAAAATATCACCGTGGATCTCTGGCGCCCACTGTAGGCTTCAGACTGGTAGGTCTAAACACTCTTCAGCATAATATGGCTTGTGGACTACATAATTGCCATGTAATTAGTACTGGTCGCGTTTGTGCATGACAACCGTCCTGGGCTGTTAAGAACAGCATTGGCTCTTACAGTTGTTCTGCTGCAGCCGGAGTGAAACGCACTTGGTATGAACGCACAGCTTTACCCCTTAGTCAACTCGAACACGGATAGCTGGCGTGGATGACGCGCTCTACGCTATATATGGCACTAGGTTTGCCAAACCTACTTCCTCAAATCCTATTTCCTAAAGTGACGAACTACCAGAATCGTTAAAATCCAGTAACCGTCGTTTCATTTTATTTGGAAATGTAGACCAGGCCGTGGGATTTCTCACCGTGTTACGCATAATCGTGTTTAGCGAAGTCAGCTTTTCGGAGAGCGTATTTGATGAGGCCGAAAACATATTAGAGGCTACCTCTACTGCATCATTCGGCGTATGTCTGGAGTCCGTGAAAGTGTACTTCCACTCAAAATAAAGCCTTCAAACTTATACGCGGACTCACTCATCCCCGAGGTCTATACGTTGAGAGTCCCATTGAAAATCATCTCATCTTAAACTTATTTACGGCTGAACTCGTGTAGCAGACCGGAAATAGGCCAATGGTACGTTGCTATATATTGTCCGACTCTACGGGAAGCTTCTTTGCGTTGCTTATCCCCGCGGTAGTCGGCGTCGACAACGCACCGCCGTGTGCGTCTTCTTTGCTTGACAGATATATCTTGGTAAACCGTCCGTGTAAAGCTATGGAGTCGGACGCGCTTATATCAGTGCAGCGGGATGTTATTTTACCACGTGGGCTGGTTTGTTTGGACTTATTATTCCGTAGTCCACACTACTGGCTTGCGTCTCGATTACTCGGTGGCTGTTCAACTACCTTACGGCCCACGCTAAGACCCGCGATATATATTTAATTTGAGGTGTCACCCTATCCAAGATATTCAGATCTTCGTATCAGTGATTTTTAGCGGAAATTACTTCAACTGTCTGGGAGGGTACCCGGCTAGATTCCTTGTGGCCACAGTTGACGTTTTATTTCTTTGAAACGTTGCACAGCGCGGTGTTCTAAAACAGAAACAATAGATTGTCAAAAAGCTTTGTTTATCTCATTTTTAAGGATACGATAGAGCTTGAGTTTTAGACGCGTGCTACGATAGTGGTGGCACTTTTTGGTTAAAATTGTTTCTGAACAACGGAGCTCCTTAACCGAAACTTCTTTGGAAGCCATTTTAGTTTTGCAGCATAACTCGTGGTCTACCTATGCCATGGGATGGTTCAACGGGTTAAGCGCACAGTGGGTCTCGAATGTTGGGTTTGGACGACGTACAGAGCCCCCGAGTGGGGAATCTCAGAAGGACGAAGGTGCACGCCAAAAATAAGGTGTGCATTTAGTATTCGTTATTTTGGTGTAGCTCTGGCTAGTAGTTTCCTAGGGAAGTCGACCGAGGCAGGTACATGACCTACCTTTTTCACAATCTCCACCCAAAACAAAAACACTTTTTTGCGTCAAAATTTAAGCTCTTTCTGTTCAATGGACACGCTGTAGACGCCGCCGTAAAGGGCGGATACGGCGATCTCGAGTGTACGGGTAGCAGTATATTTGGGTATTTTGATATTCACAGCTAGGCATGTTACGTATATCTCCCAATAAAAAAGGTTCTATTACAGCCAAACCAACATTACTACTCTCCCTATCTGCAAGTTAAACGCCATTGGTTGCGGCAAAACCGTATCCACCGTGGTATGAAATGCCTCGGGATCAATGAAACGTTGTCGCTTGGATTAATACTTACATCATTTCGACTGACGTTTTTTTCTGTTGCCCCCTCAATATGCACGCGTGACCTATAAGCGTTCCGACAAGTCCCCCTCAGGCATTTGGTTACAAAAAGTGGAATATATGTTTTTTTAATATATATATATTGTACACCAGCCATGCTTGCGTTGTGGGCTGTGCTGTCAATACGCTATATATGTCTCGTGTTTGTCGTTTCGCCCAACCTTGATGTTTCCCACATCGTGAGTTCGGAGATCACTGTGCCAACCTTTCCCAGGGATCAACGTTTCTATCTGCGTTTGTGTTGTCGTCCGTTGCCAATTTGGCATTGGCTCTTGCATGTGGCATCTCCAGCGTGTGACGAAGGACTCGCAACACCACGAGTGTGAACCACAAAAATACTAAAAACGACAGGTTGGCACGCGTAGACAAGAACTGCATGTTTTTATTACTAGTTTCACCTTATTTCACTCTTACATATATCGATTCAGAGCGATGTTTGTTGGAGTCTAGAGATTGCTCAATATTTGGTGGAATACTTTGCGATCAACGCATCGTGTGCATGATTCGTTAGTAAACGAGAAACAATTATCTTTAAAGCGTAAAATTTGACAGTGCAAGGACAACGATATTTTCCACATGTTCTGTTCTCACGAAGACCTCTTTCTTCGATTACTGGCGTCGGGCGACGACTGATATTACGGCCTCCAGTTCAACTTACCAGTCGAAAGGCTATGAGCCACCGTTCGAATATCATCCGCATCGTGTCGGTGTGTTGCCCGATTGGAAATTCTACGCCAATACTCGATCGACGCGACATTACAGTATTGACCCAACATCAAGTTCAACATGCAAATATATACATATTTGATGATGTAAAATAACATCAGTACTTAAAAGTAATATCAAAAACAAAAATCAGTTGAGCTCTCCATGATCACAATTAACTTTCGTCGTCGATCTCTCCAAGCCGAACCTTTCGAATATTGGAAGTCATTTTTTTTTTGGAAAGATCTTTACCTACTTTGATGGCGGGAAGAGTAAGAAACAACCGCATTCTGATTTTTTATTCGAGGTCCGAGATAGAGCTTTAGTAGTACACCCGCAACCTGACCCTTCCCGTGAACTACAGCGAGCGTGCGGTGTACTTATGCATGGTTGCTAGGAATCAGCCTGCCACTATATGGCCAAGGAGGCCTCCCTAGATTCGAAATTACTAAGTATAGCGAGTTTTGGATTATCACGTTAGTCGTAGAATTTGCCTATAAGATGGTGTCTGCGTTCGGTTTTAGAGAAAGACTGACTCTTCATTCTTATTGTAAATGCCCGAAGGCTTTTGTCGGTGTTGCATTGGTGTTCTATATTGTGGGGCAGGACTTGTCGAGACAATCCGTCGGAAGAGCGAGGAGTGTACTTATGCTGGGTATGCAGTAAATCCAATAAGGCAATGATGTCGTTCATGCAGGTGCAGTTATTCCCAAATCTTCTTTTGTGCATGTCTCGCTCCCACACTACATGTTTCAACCATCCACTACTACTCCATGTTTTCAACCCCTAACGCAAGCCCGTAGCAAGGATTTCAACTTTCTTTTTATGTACCGCTAGTTCGGCCAATAATATGGAATATGTCTATGGTGGTAAATCGCTGGCTATCTGCGTTCAGGTTTATCACGATAGCGATGTATTTCCCGGTCATTGATGCTCGTGTCGTCCACTTATTGAAACGGTAAAAATCTAAAATACGGTTAGCCGATAGCGTGCATAAATAGTGTTTTTTCTTCGATTTGATCACGCACTAAAGTAATCAAAACCCCATCCAGAAGAGGGGTTTCCTACGCTCCAAAGTGTCTCCTCCAGCAGCCATTGGCTTTGAGCAACTTAGCCAACGCCCGCAACTAGAGTAGTGTCGATGAACTTTATAGGAAATGAATACTACTGCTGGTTGGCGCTAGTGCACGGGTTGTGTACTGCTGTTGTGGTAGTACAAGAACAGAAATTGCCGTTCGGTTTGAAGGTCCTCGACTCAATGAGCATCCTCTATACTCCACTCACCCAGACGTCTTTTGCCTGTGTCCTCCTCCACTCGTGCGGTTCCTCGGTCATTGCTCTGCAACAGACCTCGGCGACAATGGTGGTTTGCTTGCACGGCGGCTGCACGAGGCGACTAAGTTTCAATGTCAAGGGGAACAATAAAGCGGTGTACTGCAAGACCCACGCTCGTAAGGATATGGTGAATGTCGGTAGCAAATATTGCACACACGAGTCCTGCACCACTAGAGCGAGCTTTGGTGTCGACAGCAGCAAGAAGGCGACGAGCTGCATGCGGCATGCCGAGAAAGGCATGGTGAACGTGCGAACGAGACGATGCTCATATCGTCGTTGCACTAAAAGCCCTACTTACAACGTCAATGGCAAGAAGGCGTCGTATTGCAGGCAACATGCAGAAGAAGGCATGGTTAACGTTACACACAGGCGTTGTTCACATGGATCTTGCACCAAGCAGCCTAGCTTCAATCTCGAACGCGGCAAGAAGGCGGTGTATTGCAAGCAACACGCTGAGGACGGCATGGTGGACGTCTTAAACCGGCGTTGTTCACACGGTTCATGTACGAGGCGTCCGAGGTGCAACGTCGAAGGCAACAGGAAGGCGGTGTACTGCCTGCAACATGCTGCAACAGGCATGGTGGATGTTCTCAGCGGGAGGTGCTCTCACGAGGGCTGCATCAGAGAGCGTTCGTGGGGTGTACTAACCGGTGGCGCGGGCACCGTATGCGCCCACCATAAACGCGATTTGTTGGGCAGCCCGGTGATCCACTTCAAAGCAAGGTGCATAATTCCCACATGTGGGAAGCTATCGCGGTGGGGACTGGAGGGTGGGCAGCCTACCCACTGCCCGAGCCACGGCCCTCGTACAACCGGACTCGTTTGCACTATTAAACCGGTTCGTACCCCACCCAACATCGCGAAAATAGTCCCTTTGTTTAAAGTAGAAACTTCTATATATGTGTAAGTGTCTAAAAAAGGGAAACCAACCGTTTCCTGCTTCAGTCGCGGCCTCAAGAGTGGCCATTCATGGGTAGATAGTGTGCAATAAGGTGAAGGTTATGCATGGTTGCGACTGTCCGGCGTAAGGGTTGGATATAGTATGTTTTTGAATCGAATACACACCGAATGTTTGTGTGGGATCGTCAAGACATCAATTGCGCAGGATACGCCTTCGACACGCTCTGTCTCTTCCCCCAAGAGATAAAAGGCGACGATATATCTCGGACATATATTGTATTTGGGGCATGATTGAATGCCGACGTCCCACGGTGGCGTCGCCTACACTTTAATGGAAATGGAATAAGATTAATTTTGCTTTAATGGACCATGATGATTTTGTCCAGGTTTGACACGACCGCTGTTTTCACACACAGGTGTAACAAATGTTGATTCGTAGCTTAGCGCGGATAGGATTGTTCCGTCAGGCTTTCTCCATTCGGGGGTTGCGCGACAGAATCGTTACTGGTCGTCAAATTTGAGCCTTATTCTGGAGGTAGGTGTGCTCCTGTATCGCCATAGCTCCACAACCCCCCTTCTTCAAGGAGGACTCCGACAGAACGAAGTTGTGCTTCCGCCGGGGTTGTGAACATCGGGGACATAGTACTTCGAACTCTCATAGACGTTTATCTGTCCACACTGTGTAATAGCGACGAACACGTTCATTATACTGCGGGACACTCGTACAGGAAACTTGTTATTGAACGCCACTGGATTTGCTTCAAACTGTAAGTAGTGGCTGGAAATTACTGACTCAGCTGTCCTAACCATCTGTGGCGTCGTACGCACGTCTACAGTCGCAGTGCACGAATTTAATACGTTGCACGGGCCAATTTCTAGATATCTCACGTGCGTTTCACGCACGGGATTAGTCACCGGTTAGGACATATATACTGAACGTCTTGTTCTAGGTCAACACACTGTAAACGTTTCTTCCAAGCCTTTGATATATGTTTCCGACATTGTCTCTGTTTCTTCGATCAAAATAATGTGTAGATCGCTCTCACTGCACTAGGTCAAGGTGTGTCACCGCGCACACTCCGGGACTTCATTTGCAGTCCATCTACAACTATGCCATATGCATGAAATACATGCTCCCTGGTTGTTTCGGTGGTTTAGGGTGTAGGTAGGGGAGGGTGATTCTGCGAGAAGGTGGGTAGAGTGTTTGCAGGCAACTAATGGCATCACAGGGTTCGGCGACTACTGCAACATGGCATACTTCCTATACTACGCTGCGTACTCTCCGGCTAGGCAGTTGCCCCTCGCGACGAACCGTCATGATGTCGATCAGATTCAGTCCTTGCTATTAATAGCTCCCCGTGATATAGCAACCCGTGTCTCGGCAGTGAGATCTGGGCAGTAAGGGCAAGAAATATGCCCCACCAGCACTCTAGCTGAAGTTGCTCCTCCCCAACAAACGAAGACGTGTACTGTTTGTCTAGCGTACCCATACAACCGTGCGAAGTCGTATTTTGAATGTCGTCTTTAATGCGTTGGTATCTGATTATTTGCAAGCCACATATATAACAAAGTAGGATTGTCATTGTTTTGGCAGGCGGCGCGTTTTTGCTCCACGGTCTCTCGGCCGATCTCCGCGCGGCCGGCTCCGGCCCACAGATAGTCGGCCTGGGACCGTGCCCTCGAGGACTCGCGCTCGCCCGAGCCCCTTGGCCGGCGCGGCGCGCTCGCAAAGTCAAAAAAATGGAGTCAGATTCACGGGGCACCCTGTCCCACCTTGGTGAGCCAAGCGGGACAGGCGAAACCCGCTCTGGGCATTGTGTACGCAAGTCATTCCTTGCCAAAAAGCACACAAAGAGTTCAGCGCGTAGATTATTTGCTCGGGACATTAACCTGCCCTTCTTTATTACGACTATCATACGTATACGAATGCCTGAATGCGCCGCACAACAACCAAACAAGCGAACAGCACACACACGACGAGCACACACATGC